>JANHFQ010003066.1:511342-525701 GCA_032468035.1 Aparallactus werneri
GGCAAATTGCTGGGAGGCAGAGGCCAAAGGGTGGGGGCTGTCGGGTGGGTGGGGCTTCAGCAACATTTGCTGTATAACATGCACAGACATTTCCACCCACTTTTGGGAGTGGGAAAAGTGCATTTTATACTCCGAAAAATACAGATTAACCATACATCTAAAGTAACCATACTCTGTATGATGACATTAACCCTTAGTATTTATGTTCAGATCTTTGGACCAGAAGTAGGCCAAAAAGCATTCTTTGATGGAACAATGAAGGAAGTGGTGAAGGATGTCCTCAGTGGGCAGAACTGGCTTGTTTATACCTATGGAGTCACTAATTCAGGGAAGACTTATACAATCCAAGGTAAGCAGCGCTTGGTGTATAATGTTCCAGATAACCTCTGCTTAATAGGGGTCCCTTGTCTTGACTGCTTGCTTCTTTGCCCTTGGCTTGCAGGAGATGGTACTGACAGAGGGATCCTACCCCATTCCCTAGCCATCATATTCAACAGTATTGGGACACGGTTGTACCGAGCCACAGATCTGAAACCTTTCCTATCTAACATAGTAAATTGGCTGGACAGCAAACAGAGTCATCAAGAGGAAACCAAGAAGCAAGCTCTGATCTACGGTGGAATAAAGGAAGTAAGTGCCTCAAAACCCTTAAGGGCAAGGAAGAGGATGAGCTGGTGAAAATCCCTGCTGTAATTCTTCCTTTTGGATTGGCAGGAGGAACTCTTTACTTCTTTGGGCAAAAGTCACAGAACGGCATCCCAATCACAAGCACCCACAAGTGGCAGTATTGACAGTGGCATTGGTGGACTCTCCTCTGATTGCCAGTTGACAAGCCAGACAAACTGGAGCCGGCTGGAAGGTATGCATTGTCCTGAACCTTGCTTCTGGAGCAGTTTTATTTTCCATGGAATTGAAAAGCTAGGCACTATAGCACCTCAAAACTAAGAATAATAAAGCCTTCAGCAATACGAAATGTAGTAAAAAGACATTCAGAAACAATGGAATACAAGAGAAGCATATGACTCATAAGAATATCCATAATCCTACTGTCAAACAGCCATAACCAAAGGTGGGGGCGGGCAGAATATGTTTCAATTACATTTCACAGAAAAGGACTGGGTGTATGCAATCTTTGGTTTTTCTGTAGTGCAACTTATAAACTGCCCCTTCAAATATCTTTGGGTTTAGCAATTAGTGGACAATGAAATATCTTTTGTTGCTGTGTAGACTTTATAAAGTAGAAGGGTATAATGTATAATGAAGCTAAAACTTTCACTTGGCACTCAGAAAAATGAGAAGTTTAGTCTGAAAAGAAAATATTGCTTCTGCTTTAAGACTAAGGAAACAATGTATGGAAGCTGGGGTTATTAGGAACAATCACTATGCACTTTGGGTTTATTTTCAGAAAGTCCGTGTTAATTGGGTCAACTATGAATTGTTACAATAACCGATAACCTTTTCGTTTTGTTTTGTTTTCATTGACAGAGACAGGACCTCGAGATTGTGTTTCATTTGTGACTGAAAAGGATATGCAATTTTCTATCTGGGTCTCCTTTTTTGAGATCTACAATGAGCTAATTTATGATTTGCTAGAGACACCTGCATCTGCCCCAAACCACAAAAGGCCCACACTACGGCTCTGTGAGGATCATACTGGAAATACATATGTTAAAGGTAAAGCCCAGCCTTCCCACCCACAATATAAATTGGACTAAACCTGTAGAATAATTAATCCAGCTGATCAATCATCTAATAAGCCATATTTTGAGTGGCATCCAGCAGTGATAGCAGACACAGTCCCTTTTACTGAGGTGTGATGTTTTCCCTGGTGATTCCTAGATAAATGCAGTCCTAATTTCTGCTATTTTGGTTCCCTGACTCATCTTTGTTTTTGTAGACCTGAACTGGGTCAATGTGCAAAATGCTGAAGAGGCCTGGAAACTGCTGAAATTAGGCCGGAGAAATCAAAGTTTTGCCAGCACCCACATGAATGAGAATTCTAGCCGCAGGTCTGTCATATTTCTCATTTTGGTGACAGGGAGTGTTGGGATTCTGAATGATTAGTAAAGTATGTTCTCTGTACAAAAAATTAATTTGCCCAGGTTTGGGAAGTATAAAAATAAATAAGCTTAATAAATTGAATTGGTTTATTTTCTAAAAATGGTTTTTCTCTTGCTCTCTAGTCACAGCATCTTCTCCATCCGAATTCTACGCCTTCAGGAAAGCAACAGTAAAATGGTCCCAAAGATCAGCGAGTAAGGGGGAAACTGGAGACCTGAAGGGAATGGGAAATACAGCTTTGTTTTGGCAATGTGCACAGGGAAGCTGCCTTGAGTAGTTTGACATGGGTTTGTCAGAATGACAACTTTGGGTTGGTGTAAAATGTTCACTCTTATGTCTAATCTGAAATGGAAAAGACTTTTCCCCCTGTGCCTGTATGGAACAAGGCAACCTAAATCCTAAAGTAGCAGAATTAAAGAGCAAAACTATGATTGGACCTTGTCATGGATTCTCGTGCTGATTGTCAGAATTTCTAACCTCAAGTTAGAACCTGATGGGGGTGGGAAGTGGGAGAGACAAAATTCCACTGAAAGAGGGGAGTGGCAGAGATGGGGGGTTGGTGGGGCCAGGCCTTGCATCAAACACTCCTCTTTCTCTTCACCAGGCTGTCACTGTGTGACCTTGCTGGATCAGAACGATGCAAAGAACAGAGAACCAAGGACCGTAGGAAAGAAGCCAATAACATCAATACCTCCTTGCACACGCTGGGGCGATGTCTCACAATCTTGCGCCAGAATCAGACCAAGTAAGTTAAAGGAATTTCTACTTCTAGCATTCACTGACAGCCTGTAGCTTTGTCTGGCCCTTCTGGTATAAAGTCCAGGCTGGTGGAAGATAACGGATGAATGTGCATATGCATGTTCTAGGTTAAGATGAGGACGATGATGTGTGTGGGTAGACTTCACATTTTGTATTAGGATTTCCAGAGCTTCTCTATTTTTTTAAATAGGTCAAAGCAGAATGTGGTGCCCTTCCGGGATAGCAAACTAACCCGTGTATTCCAAGGCTTTTTCACAGGACGTGGGCAATCCTGTATGATTGTCAATATCAACCCATGTGCTTCATCATATGATGAGACCCTCCATGTGGCTAAGTTCTCTGCCATTGCCAGCCAGGTAAGAAAAGAAATGTCCTTCCTGCTATGCTGTCAACACAAAAGTTACAGAGCAAGAATTTTTTTTCCTGCAGTGATCATCTCCCTGGACTAGAACAAATTTTTATGTTGCTTCCTGTGGACTTTGCTTGCTCTGGAAAGCATGTGGGTTCCATTGGTTTCACCCATCACTTACAACAAGGACTTTGTCAACCAAACAAATTATGTTTGAGCAATTTATGCTGAACTTTGGGAGGCCAGTAATAAATTCTTAGCTACACCCTTATTAGTTGCAAAAGTTCACTGAAGTTACACTTCATTCTTTGCTTTCCAACCAGGGAGCAGTGGCAACAAAAGTCTTCAATGTTGACTGGCTGAAAGTCCTACTACTGTACTGTATATGCTTTCTCTCATGCCATTAACCCCCTAGTGTTCTATTAAACTGTGGACATGATAGTGACAGACCTAAATTGCCCACTCCAGGGAGCACCAAAGGACATTCTACTACCTATACTACAACTTCTATAAGTCAGTTCTGAGACCTGTAATTGCTGGACTTTTGTAAGTTTGCTACTTGGTTCTAGTCCTTTTCCTGTGGCTTGGGTAGCTTGTTGTGATCTGGTGCTTCCTTTGAATGTACTATTCTCCCCTTTATTTTTATTTTTTACTGTGATAGGGTATCTGAATAAACGAGGCTAATTGTATGTGAGAGACTATATAAAAGAACAAACAGTTACTTATTTATAACTGGTTTTTCCAGTGGTTCTCTGGGCCTTCCTACTTGTATTACTGTTGCATGTAAGATTGGAGATCTAGGCTGCTTCAGTGGTCTCAAGGGACTGAGGGAAAAGGAAGGAGCTGTCTTTCACATGCATATTATGGTATCAGCTCCTAACAAAAATCTGCTTTAGAAGATTTTCAGTGTGGGCCGATGTGGAGGCACACAATCTGCACACAGAAGATGATCACCCAAAAAGCCACAGTTTCAAGCAACCTACTCTTTATGCAGATGCTTTAAGGCAGTGTTCTATATGGTGGGTTTTTTTAATAAGTTGCTTCCTCCTGGGGGTAAACATCAGGGCCACTTGGTCCTGGAAACCTTTTTCAAAAACATAATCTGCTCAGAGTAGCCCTGACATAAGGTGGAAGGAAATGAGTGCCATTGTTTTTCAACTGTGTTAATAGTGTAATTTGGTCTCTTACAGCTTATCCAGGTTCCTACAAAGGTGGGGCTTTTGTCTATCCATTCACTCATCAAGGAACACAGCATTCAAACTAGTAAGGCCTCTGTGTCTGTTTTGGATGAAGAAACAGAATTTGATGAAGACAGTGAAGATGAAACAGATGTGACTGCATATGATAAGGAGGTAAGAGGTGGATTTTTCCTTATTTACTGAATGGAGAAGTTTTCAGAGACATCTCTCGGGTTTTAGAATCCTTCAACCTTTGAGCATCTGACTTAAGCATTGATCACTACTTTTAAATCAGGTGGTTGGGTCTGTGATGAATTCTGATGTTGACTGCCTCATTGAACCTAAATCACTATGTTCTTTGTATTTTCCCCATCCCAAAATCCAGGATCTTTTGCATATAGTTGAAGCTGTGCAAGAGCTTCTGCTGAAGGAACGTCGGGAGAAGCTTCAGCTGGAGGTGCATCTCCGTGATGAAATATGCAATGAGATGATGACGCACCTACAACAGAGAGAACAGTGGAGCAGGTACTGTTGCTGTTGGAGCAACTTGTACTTTCTAGGAAACCCCTGTGATTGATCCTTGGCTTTCTATCCACCCATCTTATACTGTCATCTTCCTTTTTCCTTCAATGTCTACTGTAGTGACCATATGGATTCTCAGAAGGAGATGTTAGAGGAGCTTTATGAAGACAAACTGAATAATCTGAAGGTGTCACTGACAGACTACTATCTGGAAGAAATTGAGGTAGGAAAAAGAGGTAGATGATGTACTGGGGTTTTCTGGAGACAGGGACTATCATCTGCCACAAAGTGGCTGTTTAGAGGAAAAATATTCTTTAAACTTTAATATTTTTGTGGTGTGGCATGCAAAGAGCTACTAAGATGCCTTCTTCGTATGCATCCATCCATCCCTCTTTCCACCCTGACTCCAAAGCTTGTTACGGGCATTAAGATTGTCTACATTTGGGGGGGGGGGTTGTGCCACATGAAGCTTCTTACAAAAAAGCTATGCTGCAACTCTAACTGCTTAGCTGACTCCAGATGAAACTTGGATGTCAACTTTGGCCCAATCTCTTCTTCAAAACTGACATATTTTAAGAGTTGGTAGCTATTTGGTTGTTTCCTACTGGGTTAGGTTAGGAACCTGCTGGTAAGGCTACCTTGAGCTGCTTGACAATTTGGCAGCCTTACAATCCCAGTCAATAAATAAAATGCTTACTATTGCTAACAAAAAGAAAGCAGATACATGATTCTATAATGAAAATTCTTTAGTAGTGGAAGATTCTTATATGTGTGATAATTTTCCTTGATCTTGGAGAGCAATCAGTTGGGAGGAGGGCTCAACTGAGAAATCAGTCTCAGTTAAACACAAGAGAGCAAGGTCTGATCACCCCATGCCTTTGAGTTTTATCTAGTCTTTCACAACAAAAGCTACCAGAATAGGGAGATTCCTACAGAATACATGTAGAACAATAAGTTAACTTGTTTGAACTCTACAAGTGTGGGTGTGGTTGTTGGTGCCTGACACTTAAGAGTGACACATTTTATAGTAACCTTGGGGAGCTACCTCCTTGGTTCCACAGCTCCTTTCCCTCCATTTCCTAGTTAAAGCATCTTATTTTTCTCTCTTCAGAATCGGGACGACAAGATAAAAGAGCTGGAAATTGCCTTGCAGGAGGCAAAACAAGAAAATTCCAAAGCAGGCAAGAGACAAGATATGGAAGAACCTTTTCGCAGATCCAAACGAATCACATCTACGCAGCAAGAATTGCAGGATGTGAAAGATACACTAGAGAAGTGCCAGGCAGAGCTGAGTGCATCTACCAAAGGTGAGGCCCTCTTGTAATTTCACGTGGAAATCAGACCATATGTCTGGAGAAAGGCAGACTGCCTTAATTTTTGGAGTGTTGTGAAAGTTAATGTACATCTGCCCAATGTTAAATTATCCCATCCTGTGTTACTTAGTCTCTTAATTGTGTCCTGTGACACTAGTGGCATTCCTTTGAGTAACAAGCCCATCCCCGCATAGGTATATGATAACTTTAAAAACAGAAATAATTATTTTCATCATCACCTCTAATTTCCTTACATCTAATTTCAGTGAGTCTGCTCACAAATGCAAGAGGCATTTGATATTTCTCAGGAAACATCTCTCTCTCTCACACAGCTTGGTCTTGATTTAGAAGCCACCATGTACATTAGCAATTCATTTGCTAGGCTTAATGTCTTCTTGCACTTGGCCCTGTTTTCCTACAGAACTGCTTAAGTATCGAAAAATGTTAGAGCCTCCACCTTCGGCAAGACCCATTGCTGCTGATTTAGACCGGAAACTAGAAGAAGGTCAAAAGGTAACTTTGACAAGAGCTCGTTAAAGAATATTGGTTTTTTTTTCTTTCGGATGTTGCTGATCAAGGTAATCTTTGATTTAACAACAGTACCTGAGAGTGTGATTGCTGTTATTAAGTGATGCAGTAATAAAATGTCATTTGACCACATAACTTACAAATAGCAATCCCGGCAGTCCAGGTTGCCATCGTAACCCCAAAACAGTATGGGATGTTAAGTGGGTAGAGGCAGGAGTCCTTGGTAAGGAATGTGAAGTGGTGTGTGGATGTCATTGGGAGGGCACTGTGGGAAGGCCCTGCAGGCAGGCATGGGTTCTGGGTTCATGTTCTCTGTAGAGGAACTCCTAGGGAGAAAAAGCAGTGGGAGCGACTTGTGACCTTCCCTTCTGGCTATTCCTTATTGACTTTGCTTGTGGGAAGCCACAGGGAAGGTTGCAAATGACATTGAAGTTGCAATCTGGATGCCTGAGTCCTGATGGCATCCATAATTTTATGGACCAATTACTCAGCACTACTGTAATTTTAAACAATCGCTGAATTGTTTAAATAGTCCTAGCTCAAGGACTACTACTACTACTACTACTACTACTACTAATAATAATAATAATAATAATTTTATTTATATGCCGCCCAATCCGAAGACTCAGGGCGGTGACTACAGGACTACCTGTATTCTTTCTAGCTCCTCTTCTCTGCTGGTGAGCTGCTTGCCCTTTATAATCAAAGCTTTCTGTTCTCATCTTTCTCTGCTTGGTTACGTGACTCTTTGTTCTCTCAGAATGTGAGGATGCTACGTGCAGAGCTGCTGAATCTTGGAGAGCTGTTCCAGTCAGCCCAAAGAGCATGTTGTCACAGCACAAGTGCTGGGAGACTCCGCGAAGCCCTCAATAAGTGTGACCATATCCTGGTCAAGCAGGTATGGAAAGGGCTGTTGAATCTAGCTACTTCGTGAGGCTTTTTTTCTATTAACTTTTGAATATCTGTTTTTATAGGCTGCTTTTATCCTTTGCTGAAAACCTTGTATCCTAAACAAATTGCAAAATTAATCCCTCAGCATAAAGAAAATGTAAAACAATGAAGCGGAGGCAGTAGCCCAATATATAGATTTTCTTTTAATTTGGGACAGACAGGCTGAGGGATGCTTTTACCAAGTACTAAAAAAAAGAAAAGCTTTTTGAGAAGACAGGACTGCCGCAAGCCCTTATTTATTTGGTATTCAGTGCATTTTGGCATGAAAATATCACAGTACTCAACCTTTATTTATTACTCAACACACTGCTATAAGAAGAGCGGGATGGCTGTGGGGAATAGACAGGAAGTCAGCCATGCTGGGAAGGTCTCTGCAAAAGGAGGGGAGGGCGGACAGGAAGTTGACTATGCTGGGAAGGTTGCTGGCATAGAAAAAGGGACATAAAATTCTTCTCAACGGAAACAAAGGGTTACGTGGTAAGTCATGTGGTTTGCTTGGGACTTGGTCCTTTTTAGTACCTGTCGCACCTCCCAGAAACAATTAACATTGAGTACCAAGATATCACTGTAACAGTTTGCATTCCAAATCCAATCAACAGATCTTAGGTAGATGATGCTATTGCTCATGCAGTTTGAGCGGGTGTCTGGCTGATCAAAATGGTGCTAGTTAGCCTGGAAGAGGCACAAATGAGCATGTCACTTTCAGTTCATAGAGCTAGGAGGCAGCTATCAGATTGGCAGGACCACTGGTCAGGATAAATCACCATCACCATCTTTTGGCTGGATCTTCTTTCTAGGACCAGACCTTGGCTGAACTTCAGAATAACATGATACTAGTGAAGCTGGATATGCGGAAAAAAGCTGCCTGTATTGCAGAGCAATATCAGACTGTGCAGAAGCTCCAGGCTGCAGCAAATGCAGTGACCATGTCAGCGGCACCGGCTTCTATGAAAAAGCGCTTCTGTGCAAATAATGAAAACTTGCAGCCCAAGAGTCAGCCTCCCATCAAGAAGCCATTCTTGCACAACTTCTTCACTCGCTCAACAGTTCAGCCTGCAGCAACGGAGAGCCCTTATACTCGCATCTTGCGTGCCCGAGGAACTCCAGAATTTAAACCTATGCCCTTTGGCAAAAAATACTGAATGCTTTGAACCCAGGCCTTGTCAGGCAGGGCAGCCAATTAGTGCCTTTACCATTAGTGAGTTGGCTCCAGGTACAGGAAGGTTTTAAGAGTTTAGAAGAAGATTGCGATCAAGTGGCTTAAACAGGTCGGCCTCAAGTACACCTTTGGATCCAATTAATGTATATAAATTAATTTGTATTTGTATTAATTTGTATTCAAGGATTTTACGGTTATGCTGTGCGTTCTGTGGCATATTTAAATACAGTACTGTATTTGTGTGCTTCAAAATCTTTAAAAAACCATAGAATTTTTAGAGGGCTGGAACAGATCAATCATATTTCCAAACAACCCAATGGGAAAATTTGTTTCACTTCACAACCAACTCGGTTCACAGCCAAAGTTATGGAACAAATTGTGGTTGTGAACCAAGGTTCCACTGTATTTAGTGATAAGGCTTGAGGTTTTTTGTTTTTTTTGACACCTTTGGCTTCCCAAAGTTGATTACTATGCATGCCTTTTCTTTCAGGCCAGCTGCTATTGTGGTGGTTATGTAATCTAAATTTATGTTATGTATATTTTATTTTTATTAATAAAAAAATGGTACACAGCATGCAGAACCACATATATTTTTATGTTAAACAGATAATAAATGCATTGTTTTCAGTTCTGAAATGTTAAAACGTTGCATAGACTCGATTCTATACAATTGAGATATTTAAAAATATTGGCCAGGTAAGAGTTCCTTCTAGAGAAATGAAGGAGGGAAGGGAATCTTCCAAAATATACTTACAATTTATATCCTCTATCTAATGCATTCAAGGTGGTTAACAAGGCCATCCCCAGCTAAAACCCAATTCAAATCTGGTCAGAGGGACCACAACTTTTCTTTCAACTATTGAAAGGAAAACCCTTTGGCTTCTTTCCTAAAAGCTGGAGTGAGTGAAGCCCTCAGCACATCTCCCAAAGATTTGTCTCCCTTAACTTGGGAGTAACCCAGGAGGACGTTTCCCATGTACTTGGCAAATGGCCCTCAGAAAGTGAGGGCATTTTTAGGAAACCCTCTTCTGTGAGGGTGATCTGGCTACAACATCTGTCACCCCGTTGATCACCAGGGTTGATTTGGCTGATCTAGCTGGCTAGGCGGGTGTCCCCTTCCTCAACGCTCCATGTGTGTCCCTCCCGAAGCTGCACGCTTGGCGGAAGAGGACGGCCATCCCAGATTGTGTACCGATCTTCGGTCAAGGGTAAACCCTCTTCTGTCAGCATTAGCAGTATTATGTGCTCCTATAGATTTATAGCAGACAGCTTTTATCCATTGTAGCCTTTTTAGTTTGTTGCAACTTTGAACGGTCATTTAAGCAGCAGGCTGTAAGGGCAACAATTAAACTTGATCCTTCCTCATTAAATACTATGTAAATTGGAGTCATTGTTTTTAAGGCACACATTTGGAGATTTCAATCTTAAGGCCACGGGTCTGTTTTTTAAAACACTTGGGCCTCTAATCAAGAGGCAAAGCTCTAGCAATAGATGATTAGCAGGGTTCACATGAACATTTCCCCCCATAGTCTTGTGGAACCCCATGAAGAGGTTTCTACAGAACAGCAGTCCCTAACCTTTTGGGTACCAGGGACTGGTTCCATGGAGAAAGTTTTTTCCATAGACCAGAGCAGGTATGGTTTCACATCCTGCTGCATTTCATAGATGCGGCTTTGCTTGTTTGTGTGGCCTGGTTTATGGCATGCTGTGGCCCGTTGCCAATCAACAGACCAAGGGTTGGGAACCCCTGCTGTAGAACAGTCTGAAAATTTTATTAATGTATCTGCTTAAGGTAAAATATACTCATCATACCCATAAATGTATGTCAAACTGAGACATAAGTTGACTAGATGCAAAGGACTATGTATACTCTTTTCTGCATTCCTGAGAACATAAACCATAATGTAAACAGAAGTTCATATAAACTTGCACCTCATTCAAAAGCAGAAAACAAGCTGCCCTCCATGCTACTTTTTTCTTCTTCAACCAGCTGTCTTTCCACACGGCAAAACTCTTCTAAGAGCATTATACATAGAACAGCTCGGGGTTATTTCAAGAAACACTTTTGAGAACATTAACTGCACAAATTTACTCTTTTTCAAAAAAAATCCTGGGCCATGAAATTGGATTGACTCCAATATTCCTCTTCAGTGCCTAAGTCATCAATTACTATATACTCAATATAAAGAATGCAAAATCTTGATTGAATGTTGTAGCTGGCAAGCATATGACAATTCCCCGGAAAGGGCAGATATGGGGTAGTTTTGTTTCTTGGAAAACCTGAGCAACTGGTATTTGTTAAAATTATGGGTATACACTAACTTTGATAAATACCTCATTTTAATAGCAAAAGATTATAGTATTTAGAGATTTTGATAGTCATGTGAGGCATTAGTTCATGGAATAATTTGCAGCAATCCAAGGCTAAAGGAGGGATACTTCTAGAACAACCACCAACACAAATAATTCTGATCCTCTATTTTGCAGGAACCTCCTTGTGCACAAATTTATTTATTCTAATGTGGAAAAAAGATCTGCTATTCAAAGGGTGGCAGTCTTGCTTCAGTTTCCACTACTATAACAAGGAACCAAATGTAATGACTACCATACAGTACAACAGTGAGTTGGATTATTTTACAATTATAGAAGTATGGGATAGTTAAATTACTTCTTTTATAAGAATTATTTTATCATTAGATAATCCAAACAATTGGCTGAACCAATGTACTTATCTGCTATAAATTTGGAAGGCTGTTTCCCAGGCTGAGTTTCCTTGAGGAGGAGAAGATTAAAGTTCTAAATATGAATACTGAAGTCTCAACATCTCTGAAACATGTCAGGAGCCATAAATATGATTTCTTGAAAATATACTGATAAAAATAGTAATGGTAGATAACATGATTCTTAACCACACAAAATTGTTTTATGATTCCTGAATTCTAACAGTCTTGACATTTAAAGACTGATCACAATCATTCAGCTATAATAACATAGACATTGTTTAAACTGAGCGTTTACGAACTGCTAAGTCAAACAGGTCTGCTCTCAAGTAATTTCCTCTGGTTCTTGATCAACATAAGATAGAATTCAAATAGTCTTTATAATTTCTAGAGCCTACATGGAAAAGCAGCAGCACTGCACCTGCTGGAATAAAATCTACTCATCACTTTATGCTGCCAGTTTCAGCCTGGCATTGGATGAGATGTGACCTATTCGCTTTTCCATCCACGTTCTCTGCCTTGTTGCTATCTTTTAAGATAAGCTTTTATTAGTCACATAATAAAAAAAGAACGAAGTCAGGTGTTCACAGACACTCCTTTTCAATTTCAAATAAATGTGATACGGTTTCAAATATGATGCAAATCTGATAAACGGATAACTTGCATCTTACTACATCCTCAGAAAGGAATGTGAAAGGGACAGAAAGCAACCCCACAGCCAGTGTAAAGAGAGGTTCTCTCTCACACACAGGTGCCAGACTTGTAAGAAGACTGAGATGTACAGTGAATTCAGCTCACAGCACTGCCTGAGCTATTACCATTTCATGGTTACAATACAATAGGCAGTCATCCTTGGCAACATGTCAGCAATCCAAACTGAATACACAAGTCTTCCTAGAATGGCAGTATTCAAGAGAAGGATCCGGTTTGCAACAGGATCATCCTCTCAACTGAGCCGGTACAGAAAGGTAGCTCAGTTCAAGGTGTAATATTAGACAAATTCAGTGGGGACACTCGGCGGGTTGGAGTGTTGTTAGCAGAGAGTGAAGAAGGAAGTAGGAAAGGTGTGGCTGCAGTCTCTGTAGTTGATGTCTCCCCTTGATTTCGTAACTGTAAGATTTGTCGCAAAAGAGCCTTCCCTTCTTCTCTTGTCTAGAAAGAAAAGCCAGATGCATGAGGAAAGGGAGGGGGAAGGGAGGATGCTGATAAAAAACAGGTTATATGAAAGTTCCTGAGCACAGGCACATCACACTAAATTATAACTAAAGCAATAGATAACACTTCACATATTAAAAAAAATAAGGTACACACACAGTAGGTAGAAAAGAGGATATACAGTAATGGTAAATCTCTTGTGCATATGAGAATATGAGGTATCACTCTCCTTAAGTCCATTAAGCAGCTGAATGGCAGCTTAGCAGAGTGAATTCTGCAACATACTCAGACAGCTACATGCTGCCTTTTGTATTGATCATATGTGATGGAGGAGGCAGATAAATGAATATTTCTTGTAATGGCCTATATGCTTTCTGGGATCTGTCAGTATTAATTTAAAGAACTTCTTTCTCTGATAAGAAAGAAAAATAGTAGGCTCAGTGTTATATTTGCCACCATTTTAACAGCCAGAAGTTGTTTGCAAATTGTAAATACACGAATGTCTGAATAAACCAAAGAATTATTTGGAGGAAGTACTTCAGACCCTGCAGAATAATTTTTTTTCAAGATCTCATTGGCTGCAGTTTTGTTATCTACTTGTTAGGTTGGAAAGGAATTCCTAAAAACAATAAGGGCCATCTCTACTAAATAATTATTAATTTATTAAATTTATTTGCTACCCATCTCACCACGAGGCATTATTTTTTTTTACTATCCTAAGTTAAAACAGCAGCTCTGCTGGATTACTTTTAGATGTGAATTACACCAAGCCTGGAGGACACAGCTTTTGGCCTAGCCATAAATGAAGGGGGAGAAAGGACTCATACATTAATGTTGTATACATACATATGGGGGCAGGTATGAAGCAGGTATAAAGCCCCAGTGAAAAACTGCCCACTTAAACTGGATCTGTTACTCACATCGTTGAAGGCACAGCATTTCTGAGCACAGGCTGAGGCTTCATCCCAGAGCTTACACTTGAAGTAATACTGAGCCAAGTAGCGGAAGGCGGTGCTTACTTCCAGATTCTCCCCTATTTCCTGGGATACAACACAGGTAGTTCTCAGGTTACATCCATTCAAAGCTACAACTGTTTCAGTTACAGTTGAAAAAGGTGACTTGGGCACGAGTCTTCAGCACCCTCATGATTTATGTGATCAAAATCTGGGCCACCTGCATTTGCCCATGTCCACTTGTGGCACCTTCTACACACCCATGGCACTACCCTCCCTGCTCCCTAGCACCTGCTTGCAGTACTGACCAGCTTGCTTGCCTGGGAGTCCCACCTCTTCCCACCTAACAACCTGCACAATCCTAAGGTTATGATGGCAACTGTTTACAACAGAAAGTCCAGTCCCAATTCCGTCGTAAGCCAAGGATTACCTGTAAGGATTTTGGGGATTTTTCTATATTTCCCTCTCAAGCTCTCCCAGACTTATTTAGAACTGACTTACCCCACAAGAATAAATATCTTGGATGTATTTGATATAGCACTGGGCAGCTTGTTCCGATTCATTCAACTGCTCATGAAGCCTAAGAAAGGACACAAATGGTAAGAGGATGCTCTTGGCTGATGATAAAAAGATCAGATG
Source organism: Aparallactus werneri (assembly GCA_032468035.1). NCBI lineage: Eukaryota > Metazoa > Chordata > Lepidosauria > Squamata > Lamprophiidae > Aparallactus > Aparallactus werneri. Next base: position 525,630 of record JANHFQ010003066.1, read on the forward strand.
AGCAAGAGGAACCTAGTCAACATTATACTTTTCAGTACAAAGCTGTAGGATTCACCCTGCAAGGGGCTTTTA
>JANHFQ010003066.1:674778-689077 GCA_032468035.1 Aparallactus werneri
GGCTATTGGTGGCAGAAGGTGGTCTTGCAGATACTCTGGTCCTAAGCCATGTAGGGCTTTGAATGTCATTACAAGCAGCTTGATATTGCACTTATAAAAAGCTCTCTATCCATAACCTAATACTGTTTCTGAATTTTTCCCAACACTTAACATATTGGGATGCCGTAATTGATTTGCAGTGGGACTAGTAGAAGTATACCTTTCATTTTTATTTGTGAGTGAATAATGCTATTTTCTTTTGTAGGCATAAGGCCTCCTATTGGTAATGGTCCAATGCCAGCTCGTCCATTGGTCGCCCTCCTTGATGGCAGGGATTGCACTGTAGAAATGCCTATCCTGAAAGATGTTGCCACCGTGGCTTTCTGTGATGCACAATCAACTCAGGAAATCCATGAAAAAGTAAGTGCCTTTTTAAAAAGGAGGAGGGGGAAATTTCACTTTCCAGTGCAAAATGAGTTGGTTCCAGAATTCATAAATTCTGCTTTGAAAGCTAGCCATTACTTGTAGTTGCTTTCCACCCTCATTTTGAACCAAATTCTATGGAAACCAATGGGAACTCAGAAGGGGTGGTCCTTTATCTAGCAGTTTTTGCAGAAAATGCATACTGCACTTTGTTACTCTGCTTAAGTAAGAAAGGCCAGTGGGAAGGAAGTGAAACACTTCTTTCTCTCTTTTCTGTGAATTTAAAAGGATGTGAAGGAAAAAGGTGATGGTGTTTGTCCTTTAGTAGAAGCAATTATGTTCTCTTTCTGTCTTTCACATTCCATTCCTTCCTTGGAGTACTTTGCAGTTCATTGAACAGCAAATAAAGCGTCGATCAGAAGTGGAAAGCTGAATAATAAGTGAGGTTGTGGAATCCTGAGCTCACTAGTTCTAATGCTATGACGTAAGCATTATTCTGTTGTTCTGTCTTCCTCTAGGTTCTAAATGAAGCTGTTGGGGCTCTGATGTACCACACCATTACCTTGTCGCGCCAAGACCTGGAGAAGTTCAAAGCTCTCCGGGTCATTGTGCGAATTGGCAGTGGCTATGACAATGTGGATATCAAGTCAGCTGCAGAATTAGGTATGGTGATCCCAGTGCAATTTTAAAAAAGGAATATTGGAGAGTGAGTGGATAGAGAGTATATCCTTCTTTTATATTCAGTTTTGTGGTTTGGGCTGAATTTACTAAAACAAATCAAATTTATGAGAGGCAAGTAGAATATTTCCTATTAAGAAAAAATTGCAAAAATTAATTTATATTGTTTTCATAAGAATATTAATTGTTTTAAACTATTATCCTTATATTGGAAATAGAGAAATGAAAAATAGTTACTTGGCTAAAAACACAGCATGGCTTGAAACCCATAAGTATGATATGCTTTTGCATAAATATAAATGGAGCCCATGTATTGTCTATATACTGTACACAGTTTCTTCAGGCAAGTTAAGTGTTTTGAAAGCAGTAGTGTAACTCTTCGGTCTTAAAATCTTTTTATTTCCTGATAATCCGTGCTGATTTATATTATTGTTTTAAACAAATACATATTGAAATGAGATATAAATTATTCAGATAAACTGGGATTATTAAATTCAGATAATTGAATCAACCTAATATAACTGAAGAAAGAAAACTATAATTTAATATTTCATCAATTTGTTTGTCTCAGTATTTGAGAGGCTGAGCTGAAGAAGTTTCTAATTTCTTTAGGTCCAGATTTCTAGTCAATACACCTTTTTACTATTGAATTATTGAGATCCTTTTGAACAGGGGTGTCAAACTCAAGGCCCGGGGGCTGGATCCATCCCGCAGGGTGCTTAGATCTGGCCCACGGGGCCACCCTGGAAACAGCAAAGGACCTCAGGAAGGAAAAAGAAAGAATGAAGAGGGAAGGAAAAAGAGGGAGGGAGGAGATTATAATGAGAGGGAGAGTGGGTCTGAGGGAAGTCCTGCCTTAGCACTTGGCCACCACAGGTGCCCCCGACACGAGTGATGTCGAGCTGGCCATGCTCACCTTGACTACAGCCACCCTGGCCCCCTGAAGTCAAACACAACCCTGATGTGGCCCTCAATGAAATCGAGTTTGACACCCCTGCTGTTGAATGTTTGTTTGAGCTTCAAGTTTACACTTTCTTGAAATGAGAATTTTGCCAAAATAATAATATTCCCAAGTTATGGTATGCTTGAGGAGAAGCAGTTATTTTGTGTGAGAAGTAATCTCATAACAAATAATGTAGAAAGTCCTTTCAAATTCAGTCAATTAAAATAATTTCAAGAAATAGGACCAGGAAGATTCTGCTAGGATAAAAGAAATTAGATGAACCTACCATTTGAGTGTTGTAATGCAGCCAACAGCCCTATGCAGGTAATCAGTTCTGCAATCTGGTAAAGGTTACCTGCTCTTTTCTTAGTAACTGCTAGACAGAGATCAGGAGAGAGTAGATTCTGTAGAAGGAGAAAGGAAAAAAAAGAACGAGGGGTTGGAGGAACGTGTATAACATCTAAAACGAGAAGGGACTATAAGATTGTAACTATCTGTTGAAAAGAATGTTGGAAATCATATTTCTTAACTTTTTTCCTCCTTTCTAATTTTTTTCCATTCTTCTTTGTATTCTCTTTTATTCTATGAAAAATATTTAATAAGTATAATGAATTTTTAAAAAGAAAAAGGAGGCAGAGAGTAGTCTCATTCACTAATGGTGTGTAATACTCAATAGATTACTTCCAAGGGAATATAATTGGCAGGCAAAGAAAAGCTTCCTATTTTGGCTTACATAAAATTCAAGTATGGGATCAGATTGGTAACAAAATGCTGAGATTATATCAGGAGGTCAGCAAAATTATTCTATGTTCCCATATCCTTAGGCATTGCAGTATGCAACATCCCTTCCTCTTCTGTAGAAGAAACAGCTGATTCTACCCTCTGCCACATCCTGAACCTTTATCGTCGGGTTACATGGCTTCACCAAGCCATGCGAGAAGGAAACAGAGCCTCGAGTATGGAGCAGATCAGAGAAGTGGCTGGTGGTGCTGTACGTATCCGTGGTGAGACCTTGGGCATCATTGGCCTTGGTAAGCAGTTTAGTGCTTTTTGTAGCTTGGATAATGTTCTAGTGTGACTAAACATTTCAGTTTTTTGTACTTCTCTCACGTGCCTGTTACTTTTCGATTGTCATGATTCGAAGGAATCCATTGCTTTCCATTTAACCTGGTAGCAAAGTTAGGATTTGTGCTTACTCTGAAAACCACAATTAGAAAAGCTGTTCATTGCAGGTGAGAGAAAGATTTAATATTTGGTTTTAACAAATACTTGTTTTTAACTTTTTAGTTAAACTTTTTAGTTTTTATGTAACTGTAAGCAGCCCAGAGTTACTCTATGGTAAGATGGGCAGCCAATAAATGTGTTTTTTTTAATGTATGTATATGTGTGTGCGCGCATACACACACACGGAATTTTTCATACCTGAATTATTTTATTGAACGTGCCCTTCCAAGATTATGAAGCCATTTTAACATAATTCTAAATCTGCTAATGCTTAGATAATCAGACAAACCAATAACTAATATCTAAGAGTGTCAGGTATACCCAAGTACTAGAATTCTTCAATTTCAGAAGGAGAGCAGTGAATTGAAAGAGTTAGAGAGTAAATAATAGAGATGTGCACAACTCACAACAGATTAAGTAATGGAATATTCTCTTTCCAATTCAATGTATTTTGTACATCTCTGGTGAGTAGGCATTGTGCTTGATGGATGTGTTTTTTCTAAATTGAAGTTGTTCTTTTGTCATTAAAGTGGAAAAAGAGAACACTAGCTGTTATCCCCTAATAACTATTGTTTTTAAATAAAAATATGTGATTGTTTTGCAAATTTGCTTAGAACCATTAGGCAACTTTGAGAGCACTTATGTGAAAGTACTTCCCTGTCTCGGAACTGGATAGTTGCACATTCAAACTGGTCTGCAATTATTATTTCTATTTACTGTATTTTTATTTCTCTCCATAACAGAAACTCTTGTTCTTAGCATCTCACACCATAGTTTCTCCTAGGTGATAGAATTGTAGCTTAGTTCTGTATTAAAACCTAAAACGTTTTCCCATTCATTAATCCATATCCACAATAAACAGAAATCCTCAAAGATAGGCAAAATATAATTGTGTTCCATAGAAATACAAAAACATACATGCTCAAATTTTAAAAGGCAACAATCTTCTCTCAGAAAAAAATCAAATACCATCCCAAGAAATAAAACACAAAATCATTAAAGATCCCTAAATATATGTCTTCCTCCACCACAAACGTTCAGGTAAATTGTCCTTCTCACATACACCCCCCATTATTCCTACAAATATATAAAACCCACCTTTACCATGACTAGAATATTAAAGATATGTGAATTGTATTGGTAGAAGAAATTGGAGAAAAGCGAGTTAAGCATTGGGCACCTTCTGTTTATTTTGTCTAAAACAAATCCTGTCTTAGTATGGTAGTAAGTGTGAACACACCCAATGCCTTATGCTGTCTTTAAGAGTCCCATATTTTCTTTTTCTTGTTTAAAGGCCGAATTGGGCAAGCAGTTGCCTTACGTGCAAAACCCTTTGGTTTCAACGTTATTTTCTATGATCCTTATTTGCCTGATGGAGTGGAGCGTTCCTTGGGATTACAGCGAATGGCTACCTTGCAAGATCTACTAATGCACAGTGATTGCATCACATTACATTGTAGTCTAAATGAGCATAATCATCATCTCATCAATGATTTCACCATTAAACAGGTACAGCTTTACCCTGAGCGGAGCATCGTGCAAATTCAGGAAAGTAATGCCATGCATAGGTTTATATGTAGCAATTAAATTGAATCAAATACTTTATTGGCCAAGTGTGATTTGACACATAAGGAATTTGTCTCCAGTGCAGAAGCTCTCAATGTACATGCAAAGCAACAGAATAATGATAATAATAATAATAACAATGAGGGGGGAGTAAGAAAGATAATAAGGATAAATAATAATACTACAGCCATACTATGTGGGAAAATATACATAGACATTAGGCAGCACTGTGAGAAATAAGTCTTCAGCATAGTGATAGCCCGAGGTTTTAAGCATATTCAGCTCCAGACCGTTGCAACTGCACCATAGGGCCAGTTGTTCAACCTCTTGTCTATATCGCTGTCTTGAATGAGGCCAATAACCGATCTATCATCTGCAAACCTCAGAACTTTAACAGAAGATACCCTTGAGGTGCAGTCATTGGAAAAGAGAGAAAAGAGCAAGGAGTGGGGAGAGAGAGAGAGCACACACCATGAGGGCACCTATGCTCATTGCCAAGTACTAGATGTAATTTTCATATAGGTGCTAGATACATTTTTGAAGACAATAGTGGGTTGCATGGGGGCACAAATTTCAACTAAATTCTAATGACAAATGCCATTAGATATCTTTGGCAGATAATTTTCAGATCTAAGAAGCAGGTAGATGATATATTATGAATGGCAGTGCAGTACTCTTAAAAAAGGTGTGCACATTTGGGACTTTTTTGATTCAGTTTTATCACAGAGACACAAGTAGTCTCAATAATAAGAGAATACCCTTTTCTAATGTGAAGTTGCCAGTCCTCTGACATGGATTGCTATAAGCCCATTTATTTTTGGGTATTCATGAAAATGATTCTGAAAGTATAGTTGGTCTAAACTGGAGCAATCCGTAGCTCCAGTTTAGCTATGATAATAAGCATAGCTATTAGAGATCCTATGATACTGAACCCAAAATGGGCCTATTAAATGGGCCTAATTCAAGATGCTGATTCTGAGTTACGAAGCTTGAAATATTTTGGGATCTGTTATGTGAAAAATGATTCACTCTGTACCTGTCCATCTTCATTTTTGGAACAGCGGGAAAACTTACATTGTGCAAATCTGTGTGTTTTTGCGGCACAAGCCCCTAGATACAAGTGGACTGTCTATTATTAAAAATGGCGGACAGCATTCTCCTTCCTTGAGCTGACAAACCATTGAAGTGCGCAATAGTTTCAGGAACTGCTGAAACTGCACATTGTTAATATGCAGCCTGTTTACAGAAGTTTTTAGCGATTTCTTTTAAAACTGAGCAATTTCGGCAGCTTCTCTACCCAAGGAAGGACAATGCTGTCCATCATTTTTAGTAATAGACAGTCTGTTTGTAAATACGAGTTCTGATTTAACATAAAAATTTGAGTCAAAGACAGTTAGGAACATAACTTGTTCCGAACCCAGGGACTGCCTGTAGTATATATTTCATTTAAAATACATTTATTAAAAGTTAAGTACCTTGGCACAAACGTGTTAGGATTTATGGAGGTTTTATTCATGTTTGTTACTATTTGATTTAGTTGTCTTGACACTCTTTATTCATATAAATTACCTTTAGTTTGGAAAGAATAGGAGCAAGGTTTCGATAAGTTAGATTAATTTATATACAGCATCACATACGTATAGTGGCAAGACCCAAATGAATTAAATGAGTAAATCTTTTGAATTTTACAATGATCATTCTCATATTGCTGTTTAAGCGCAGTAATTTAATCTCAGTGGCCCTTTTTATATTTTGCTATATAGATGCGTCAGGGTTGCTTTCTAGTGAATACAGCTCGTGGAGGTCTGATTGAAGAGAAGGCCCTAGCTCAAGCCTTAAAGGAAGGGAGGATCAGAGGGGCTGCTCTTGATGTGCATGAGTCAGAACCTTTCAGGTAACAATTACATTATCAGGCCTTCGTCAGTTTTCAATAGGATACGTATCTCTCTGCATCTTAGAGCCACCAGCGATCATAATCCAAAACATGCCTGTTTCTCTACATCACAGTTTTGCTAATGGGCCCCTAAAAGATGCTCCCAATGTGATTTGTACTCCTCACACAGCCTGGTACAGTGAACAGGCTTCTATTGAGTCGAGAGAGGATGCGGCTAAGGAGATCCGAAGAGCCATCACAGGTAATTGAAAAACCAGCTCTGTAGTTGCTTCCCAAATGACTTCACTGGACTAGGTCTGTGTAATAGCAACAGGTTACACACCGTTTTGTGTGTGACCAAATAATAAGTACTTAATAAAAATAATTTGACTTTCCTCTTCAATTGTGTTTTATGTGTCATGATATATATGGACTCTGCTTTTTTGATCCCTAGTTTGGCTGTGGTTATTTTATTTTTTCAAGTCACAAGTTTTTCCCCACATCTGTTTATGTGCAAATATAGTCTTCCTTGTCTTCCTTTCAGTGACTGTTCTAAATCGCTGTTTCTTGTTATCATTGGCAGTAGGAAAACTTTAATCTGAAGTAAAGGACCAGGAGATTGCTTTGTTCCATATCATTAATGTCAGAAGGAATAAAAGTGCAATCTCCTTTGAGTCAAGCTTGATTCTTGATAATTTTTGGACACATAGTTTTCTTACAAGAGACCCAAAGTATCTTCTATCTGGGATATCTTTATTCCCAAGACTTGCTTACAGCTCTGGATATTCCTTGGAAATCTCCCATCCAAATCCTAATCAGGCTTGATGCTCTTAGCTTCTAGGCTACTTCAGCTATCTCTCTCCCTCCACCCACCCCTTTGAAACAATTGTGGAGAGTTAAGTATCAAGCTTAAATATACGCAGAAATACAATTTGCAGAGTTCACAGGGTATCTGAAGAGAAAAATGAATTCTTGCATTTTTAACTATAAGCCCCCATCCTGGGCACAATAATATCTTTTTTAAAAATTAAAATCTTCTACTTGTTCTACCGGACTTTAGAAGTGTAATTACTGGAGAGAGAGGGAAAAGGAGAATCATGAGCAAGAGGTATGTATCCAGTTTTGAATTTGCTGCTGCCTTTATAGGGAATGATCATTTGGACGGTTGCTTAAATTATTGTTCTAATAGGGCACATAACAAGGGATCTTTTTATGGTTCTAATTTTGCAGAGAAAACTCAGATTATTCATGTGTGCATGATTTGCTGTGTATTTTTCCTTTGCTTTGTTCACCTGCAAATTAGCAAAGTAGTCAGAGGAACTTTTGATATATTTTGGAATATATATTTATATACAAGCATGAATATTGGCATAATCTTTCCCTTCATTTGTGGACTTTGACATAGGTCACATACCTGATGGTTTGAGGAACTGTGTTAACAAGGAATACTTGCTTTTAGCGGCTCAGTGGTCTAGCATTGATCCTGCAGCTGTACATCCAGAGCTTAATGGAGCTACAGCTTACAGGTGAGATACATACCCTTGAATTTATAGCAGTGAAATTGTAAAAGGAATGCTTATCAAAGTGACTTTCAATTACCATATGTTTTCTTATCACAGGTTTCCTCCAGGAGTAGTAGGAGTAGGAACCTCTGGGCTGCCGGAGCCACCAGTTGAGGGAATTGTAGCTCACAGCATTCCCTCTGTGTCTCACTCTGCACCACACACTCCTTCTCCAGGAGAGTCAAGCAAATTGGAGCCAGACAGAGAAATCTCCACTGACCAGTAGCATCTCTCTTATCTTATTCAGCCCTTAAAATCAAACAGGGAAGGTCTCCTGTTTTTAGGACATATTGTGACACCCCCTCCTCTCCTGGACTGCTTCCTCAACGGACAGGAGAATGCATTTCATTATTGGCAAATTCTAGATTTTGCCTTTAAACAGGTATTTTTATAATGAATTTAGTTTAAATCTCTTGGTGAATCTTTCTTTACCTGGGGCAATGAAGTAGTGATTTTTCATTATTTTGATAATGCTTAGTTTTAACATGCAAATTCATATGCCCCTGCTCTAGTGTATGATATAGAGGAAAACAGTACCAGACTGAGCAGTACCTGGATGAACACATGAATTCCAGTGATTTCTATGACTGGCGTGGTTTTTAACATGATTTCTTATGTTGAGTATCAGTTACGTCTCAGGTACAAGTAATAAAAACACTGTATTGGGATAGGGTGGGGGAAGCTGTGCATTTGGATTGCTTGATAAGAAGTCCTTGCTCAGTTGTGAGCACTTACTGCTTCAATCCTTCCTGCTTACATTAACCCGATGTGGTTGTTGAATGATTTGTTCCCGGGGCTCTGGATAAATAATTACAAAAATGTATTTGGATGAGTGGATGAGGAATTCTGATTGGAATTTGTACCTAAAACATTTACAGAAAATCAGTTGAATTGTTAATAGTTAAGATGTTTGGCGGGTTACGGGAAGAAAGATGATTGAACTGAGATTTTGAGCCCAGCTCAGGGAATGAGGACTCGGCTCCACGCAGGAAACTAGGAGGAATTTTAGAGCTCAAGACTTCGTGTTACAGATGTCTGCGTACAAATAGTGCAAAATTTGCAGCAACAAAAAAAGGTAAAATCCTAGAACTTAATTTAGGATTGAAGATTCTTTGACCCATCTCTTTATAGGTTCAAAGGCCAACCTAGGATTTTTCCCTTTTGACTTTGTCTAGTGTGAAATGTATTAGGGATGTGTGTGTCCAATCTTCATTTTTTAAAACTCCTACTCTTCTTTGAATTCCTTGTCTTGCAACAAACCAACCAACAGATCTTATTCTCAAGCCTGCAGCTAGTTACGCACATCTTCCTAAAAGATGCAGTTGTTCTATTCTATGAGAGTTTTCTAACTTGAGTGTGTTTTAAATGAGGCATTTAAACCCTATATAGAGGCAGTACTAGGGTATAATTTTTTTCAGGGGGTGGGTGGGAAATTGCTTTTTCCTTAGCATATTGTCTACATAGCATATATTTCATCATGAAACAAAATATTTATTAATGTTCATATATATTATTTTTACATTGTTTGGAATTTTGAGCATGAAAAATTGTTTTTTAATCAATCTGCTTAAGTATACAGTTAAGAGATGAATTTGGGGAGTGGAGAATGGCAATTCTTCTTTCCTAGGAGTTGTCTTGATTTGCTTTGTGGTGGGTTTTAAAACAGAATTATCAGTAAGGCAGTCTGGAAAATGATAAAGTAAGATACCACCCACTTCAATCTGTGCTTGTAGCTAAAAGTTAATAATTGGTTAGCACATACCCAAACTTCAGATTGTTCTTCAGACTTAAATGTCAGTGGCTAACTGGCAGGTGCATATCCCCTTTAATATGAGTGAGATACTAATGGAGAAAAGCAAATTAATTTTTATATTGATCATATTCTGATTTTGTTTTTGCTTGAGATGGCATATTCCTTGATATGTGTTATGTTAGAATGTAAGTTGGAAGTGTTTGATATAGTTAAGCTCTGATAATTGGGACGCATAGTTGCTTTATAATGGCATGGATGATTATGATTATGTGTTTAAAATTCAGATACCTCTTGGGATGCTCAGGTTTATTTAGCAGTATCTGGGGTGGGGTAAATTAACAAGTTAGTACTACATATGTGACAGTTAAGTAAGTATAGGGGGCCTTTCAGTGACTCTTCAGTGAACTTTCAGAGAATTTTTATTTAGGGCAAAAGCAACAAATTCAGCTTTTTATGGAATCTTTGTACTAAATCTCTAACCAATTAAAAACTGGAATTGAGGTGCAAGCATAATTTAAAGCTAGCCCTTAAGAAGGTTGAAGAATCAGGAGTGGTGATGAGGTGGCTCACTCCCTTGCCCATTTCTTCATAAATTTTCTATATTTTTCTTTCCTGTTCTAAAAAACTAGAGGCATGATAATATCAATTTTGCATGTAAGCCAGGATTAATTTTGTTTGGACAACTTTGAAACAGGTAACGATGGCAAAAGGAATCACAGCATGTGATACTGCAGCTTTGCAGATATTTTTGCAACATCCCTTGAAAAGCTGTATTCTCCAGTTTAATAACAGCCTAGCTCATTTTTAATGGTGTGTATGATGTTCACATTCCATCCATTGAAGTGGAAAAAATGATCTATAAAGTGTAAAAGACATAGTTGTTTCCAATAGGCATATTTGAGATGTTTTGTTGTGACTGAGAAAGCATAAAAACGGAGGATGTGAGAAAATGAAAATGAGATTGTAGGAAATAGTAGCCATGGAAAAAGAGAACTGTGAAAGATAATTGAAGCCCTAGAATGCTATTTTTTTAGTTCAACTTTACTAGTTGTTAATAAATGAAGTTATTGGCTACAACCATAAAAGCATAAATACTGTATGCTTTAAAAATGAAAGCTGGGATTCTCAGGATATTAAATTCTAATACTAAAGATTCTATACGTGTATGATGTCAAATACATACTGCCCTGGAGATGAGGAAATAAGTCTTTGTATATTCTTAGTTTGATAATGATGTACAGTATATTTTACTGGCCTCTTGCGACGCATATAATATCACTGTAGCTTTCTAGCTACAGTTTTAAATTCTAAGAACCTACAAGTTCAATTTTACAGCTACAGATGCTTAGAGTTTGCTACCATTATGCCGCAAGGAAGGAATTTGTGTTATGACATGGTGACCCAAGACCCATGTTTTTGTACGTACTTCCATTTTCATTGCAATGCACATTTTGTCACTTGCCTCTATTTGTCTACCCATGGATGCCTATGGTTCCAGCTGTAGAGATTTGAGAAGTCATAGTCCCAGAATCATATTGTGTTTCTAGTACAGTTTATCAGCAACTGCTTTGTTGCTGACTGCTCCTGTCTTTTGTTTTCAAGGTTTTTGATCAAGGTTCCTAGCGGTGGGATTGCTCAGAGTCTCCTATCTTGCCTGTTTCAGGGAATAGTGTAAGATACACTCACTTCATGGTGGCAGCCTACATTAGTAAGCAAAATATTTTTTACACATGGATACCTCTAAAGATTTATAAGATAAAACCTCCAAACAGAAAAATACTGGGAAGATCTCAGCTGGTTGACAGCGAGATATTTGTTTTGATCAGAAAATATGCTATTTGGCATACTAGAAAAATATTAACAGTAGAAGAGTTGCAAAGTCTCCTGTTGCTGGTGGGAAATGATTTAAATCTTAAATCCTCAAAAATAACCAGTATTACCCAAACCTATATTTGGGAATTTAGACATTTTGAGCTTATCAGAGTAGCATTAAATATGAATTCATATCAGGTTTTAGACTTTAGCTAATCAAACTTCTGTTCTAGAAGTCAGGACAGGCTAGGTCTGATTATAAAGTGCTCCAGTTGCACATTGTGATGTTTTTGTTTCTTAAAACATTTACAACAAAAATGGGTAAAAGTGGACATAAATGCTAAATTTTCCTCCTGATACCAAACATTATTCAAGCGACTCCTTAATGTGTTTAGACATGCAGCTCCCAGCTCCAATTTTTATGCATGCTAAGGAAATAAATTAGAATGAAAATTCATTTTAAATCTTACTTCAAAATTAATGTGGAGCTTAATCCCAAAGAATGTCTTTTCATAATGTTATTAAGACAGGAGTGCTCTGGGTCATGCCAAGGTTAATCTGCAAGAGGAGTTCACTCTGTCCTATGGAATATTCTGCTTGTCAGATTTGCTGTTGCTGGCCAGCTTCTTTTTATAGAGGACTCAAGAGTTTCAGAAATATATTTTTGTAGACAATAACTAAACTGTGAAACTTAAGGCATGTAAAAGCATTTCCAACTGTTTTCCTGTACAGATTTTTCTCCCTTCAATTCCCTCTTGGCTTTTGTTAGAAGTTTGACAGTTTCTTGAATATATTTTAATAAATATTTCGTTTACGGTTATGTGAGTCTTCTCATTTAAGTGTATCTTGACTAATACTGATGATATGTATCATCTTTAAGTGTTGCCTTATTATCTAATTGTGCAGGTATACACTTTCCTTTCCTTAAAATGAAAAAGCTAGTAAAGTTAAAAATCAGTAAGGATGCAAAATAAACCTGCTATGGTGAAAGTGCTGTTGATGAAGGTTCCAGAATAATTAATGGTAAGCTGTAGATGATTCTGCAAATATTAAGTACACAAACATCTCCCTTTAAATATAGCATCTTCCACAATTTGTTACAGAAAACTGAGCTTTCTGTTCAAAAATCAAAGTTCACTTTGAAGGGAATGGTAAAGACTTATAGCTCTAATAATGTAAATAAAAGAAATAAACAGTTTTTTACAAAGAAAATATTTTACTACCCCAAAAGGTTATTTATATAATCTGGAAAAGGAGATTCTTTTACACATTTTTGAGAACATAGAAATGAAGTTTTGAACAGCTAGTCATAATCTCAATCTTTGGCTTGGTCAGCATGTAAAACATTATGGTAGTCTTCCTGCTTTAAAAATGTGGAGGCTAGTGTTCCTATCCCTCATTTCCCAGGGTAATTATCTGAGCTACTTTGGTGTAGTGGTTAAGACTATGAAGCTAGAAACCAGGAGACTTGAGTTCTGGTCCTGCCTTGTAGGTGAAGCAGGTGGGTGACCTTTAATTAGTTGTCTTAACCCTAGGAAGGTGACAAGGGCAAATCATTTCTGAAATCCTGCCCTCCCTACACACACACCTTAACATTTTCCACGCCATTTGGCCATAACGTGTAGTTGAGTCAACTGAATAACTTTCAGGCAAAGCTTTGTTATGATGATCTATTACTATAGTAGCAAAGTAATACCCCTTCCAAAGCCGGCCCATTGGAAACAAAATCGATATGGAGTGGTTGTACTCCTGCTTATCCATTAACATTATCCTGTTTTAAAACACTGCTGGACAAGTTAAGCGTACGGGCCGGGCCAGGAGGGCTCGTCTTGCGTGTGCTTTTAACCGCGTACACCGCAGTACCCCCTCCGCCCTCCTGCGGGGAACGGCGGAACAAACGAAGCCACCAAGAACGAAAAGGTCAGCGTTGCATGCCGGGAACCCAGAGGTAAATAAGAGTCCCGCGCGTTGCATTCTGGGAGTCCAAACCCGTGGGAGGGTTCGGTGTGCGCGGAGCACGCCGGGATGGATCGGAGCCTGCCGCGGGGCACGCCGGGAACGGGGCGGGCGGTGTTTCGGGGGGCCCATTGGGAGAGCTGTCGCTGACTCGCTCGGTGTCTCTGGAGGCTGTTGGGCTCGAGAACCGCGGCGGCGGAGGCGGCTTCTGCCCAGTAGGGATGGCAGATGCGGCGGCCTCCCCGGTGGGGAAGCGACTCCTGCTGTTGCTGGTAGCAGCTCCGGGCGAGGGAGAGGCGGCGGGTTCGGAGCCTGGGCCTGCTCTGCCCTCCCGGGCCTGGAGGAGCGGGACCGTGCGGGCTATGAGCGGGGCCGTCCCTCAGGACCTAGCGGTAAGAGCCCTCGGGCGGAGAGGGGAGGGCTGCCGCCCGGGCTCGTTCCCTTGGCGCCCTCGTGACTCCTCTGGGGTCCATGTCCCCGGGGAGGAAGGGATGGCGGAGGAGCTGCCTCTTTTGGGGGGCGGGGGAGGG
>JANHFQ010003066.1:699286-709919 GCA_032468035.1 Aparallactus werneri
TCATCATCATCATCATCATCATCATCATCATCATCATCATCATCATCATCATCATCATCACCATCACATGAGATAACAATTAGGCTGAGAAAGATATTGTATAATGTGTGTTGGGGGGGAGGCAGTAATGTAATCAGAAATCAGGAAACAATAAGATTAAAAATGGCCCACAAAATGAGTGATTTTGAGGGAAATAAGTTGCTTTGGAAGCTGGTGAAGCAGGCTGAACAAAGAGCATCCATGAAAGCTCATAGAATTAAAACTTTTGAAATAATTTGAGATAAAATTATCCAAGAGCGGGAATGCTGGAAACTTTGTTTTAAGGAAAAATTTGGGAAAATATGTCAAATTGGAATTGAAACAAATGGGTAGAAATGAAATAACTGTTACAAAGTGTTGAAAATAAGGCTGTGGGTAGATGATATAGTTGGAAAATATGTTTATTTAATTTTAAGAATTTCTATGGCCATACTATTAATATTACTAGTATTAGTATTGCTTACGGTACATAGTAATCTTAGGATGCTCCAAAAACCAATAAACAATCCCCCAAATTTGTTTTTTATTAATAATGTTTTAAATACAGATGTGGTTTGAATATGACATCACTGTGTGATTTATTTAATGATATATATAAAGTCTTCACCTTGGCCTGATGATTGGAATAATACTATTATTGCTCCATTCCCTAGCAAGTATGAATGAAAAAAAAATACTGTGGATTAGTTTGACATGTGTACCTGGGAAGGTGTTTGACAAAACTCTGAAAATTGCGATGAAAAGGATATGACAAAAGGACAATAAGCAACACAGAGAAATTACGGTAGTCCTCCTTCAATCTATTTCACAGACACTATGATATACCATTTGTATGTGGGTGTGGAATAAAGTGGGAACAAACTTGGTTTATGAAGGACTAGCTTGAACATTTTTGTGACTGTTTTGTGATTTTGCTAAAACAAGGACTAAGGCTGAAAACATGTTGTTTGTATCTTCTCAGAAATTCGGTTTTATTTGTGAATAGTTATTCACACCATTAGATTTGACTGTATATACTGATGTGGTTTATACTAAGCCAAGCACCTGTTTGGTTGAAAAATCACATGATCACCCAAATGGGAAGGCAATTTTTGCTCTGTGGGTAAAAGAGTAGCTGGTTTCAGTTAGAAAAAAGAATTGTTGCAAAATGCTTTGGATCCTTTCTATATATTTTCTCTTGCTGCTTTCTCCTGGAAATGCAGGATCAAAAGGTAGAAGATATCCAAAAATTATTTTATTGATTTTTAACATGGGCTCAGTTAAAAAAAGACTGTTTATTTGTCTGGATCTTGCTTTTATTTATGATATAAAAAGAGCAACTGTTTTGGCTGACTACAGGCAAAGAAAACAGATTTGGGTTTATTATTTTGGTATAAATCAAAGTTTTCTTTGAATAATGTAAATTTTCTGAATGTTCATATCAATTATCTCAGAATTTGTAGGCTTTATTTATATCTTAGCATGATGTGTAAAAGTATCCTTTGGGTATTTTTATTGGGGTTTTTTGCAAGATGAGTAACAGCAGAGAAACCCAGTCTAGCAACTCGTTGTAGCTAAGTAGGAGTTGCAATAACATATGGTGGCATTTTGAGAACTGTTATTCAAAATTCCAGACAATCTTCTTTCGTCTTATGTCATTTTATTTGGTCAAAACCAAGTGTTAATGATTACTTTTGTTTTACCTCTGCCTTAGTGCTCCATAAGCTGTCATGGCATCTGTGCAGTCTTGGCAATGCACATGTAAAGTAGAGAATTTCAGTGTATAAAAGCAGAAATTGTCTGAAAAAGCATAAGTATGTTTTGTCTGAATGTGGGATACAAAGTAGGATATTCAGGTTTGTATGAGAAATGTCTAGGAATAGTTTATATTTAAACTGTTTAAACTATTTAAAATGTGAGAAGATTCCTTTCCAAATGTACTTAAAAGTAATGGATACAAATTATGCTATTGGTTTTCATGGTGTCAAAGAATCCTTTATTACTTCAATCCCACTGAAATTCCACATCTGACCTGAGCTTGGCCAACTCTTGCCATGCAATCCTAAAGGAAAAATGTGTTTCATAGTCACATATGCTCTAAGTCACCTTCTCCCCTTCAGATATGGATCTCTGTACAGCTCTGGTCCCTATGTTGAAGCATGTAAGGAATCAAAGAAATTAGGTACTGGTATTCAAAGATATATGTTGGTGAGCTACAGTTCTTTATGTCAGAATTTCTGCTCTAATTAACACCAGCATTCAATATTTTTAAACATTCCTAAAATGAATCTTAAAAATATAAACATTATATTTTAAGGTCTTTGGGATGCTAAGGACTAATTCTCAAATATACTATATTTATTCCTCAAATGTGGCTCTTGAAATGCAGTTCAAGGAAATCCATTATTGCATAGAATTCCAATGAATCAATTTAAACCTCTGTTAATGAAATGGTGCATTAAGGCATTCAAACATGACATAAAAATAGCAGACAGATTTACACAAGCTAAGCAAGTAAGAACTGCGTAGCATAACATAGAATAGCACAGCACAGAAGTTTCTCTGGTCATTGAGAACAACAGCTTGATAGACAGTCCTCCTAGCTTCAAAGAAGAGAGGCAATCCTAAAACAAGCCAATATAATGTTATTGACTGAATGCGAGGAAAATAAGATTGTCTTGCAAATGGAACTGGTAATTTTTAAAATTTGAATATCATTGAAGTAGAAATGTTTTAGGAGGACCCCCCCCCCAAGATCTCTTACAACTGTATTTTTTGTTTAGATAAAATTGTGAAGAGGAATTTTGAAGAAAAGAACTGGGATATAGGGGGGAAAGTATTCAAATACTTACTGTAAGGGACAACACTAGATGTGGCATATGAACTTGGAGAGCACCTCCTGCAAACATTTGCCTCCCAGCGACCAACCAGGGCCCACAGAGTTGGCCTTCTCCAGGTGCCGCCGGTTAGTCAATGTCGACTGGTGGCGCCTAGGACAAGAGCCTTCTCAGTTGCAGCCCCTGCCCTCTGGAACGAGCTGCCCCCAGGGATCCGGATCATCCCGGACCTTCTTACCTTCCACTGGGCTATTAAAACCTGGCTTTTCCTGTGGGCCGGGGGGAGGGGAATAAGTACACCACCCAGGGGTTTTAGAGTATTATTAACTGCTTACTGTATGGGGTTTTTTATATTATAATTATATTTTTATCTTATGTACGCCGCCCTGAGTCCCCTGGGATTGGGCAGCATAGAAATTTTTAAAAATAAATAAATAAATAAACTTGCTTCAAGAAACAAATTCACTTTGAAAGTGATAGCCACTGCTTTTAAATCAGTTTCACGATTCAAAGATTTTTTTTCTTAGCAAAACTTTTCAGCAGAAGTTCTCATTCTATGATGTAGTGACAATAATAAAAAGCTAAATGAAACAAAATGACAAATTAAAATTTGTAGGTTTGTTAATTGTGTCTGCCACCTTTCAGGGGAATTTATAGCTGCTGGTATTCAGCAGGTGGTATTTGTAGAAAGCTACAAAACTGTGATAATGCTCAGTAGCCAGGCTGTTTCTAATGTGAAGGAAGAAGTGGAACTTGGATTGTGAGTGCTGAATGCCTGGAAATAATTTGGGTTTCTTCTCATGACAAGACTGAAAAACAACCGAAAGGATCCTATAATGAAGCTTCATGTTTAGGGTTCTGCATTTTTAAATAGACTTGGAATAGGAACTGGCACACACTAAGATCCATTAACATCAATATGGCAAGTGCATAAATAGTATTCACCATCACGTCCACTCAGGAGATCTTTTTCTTTCCAGATGAAATGGTGAGTCAGGAATTGATGGTTCTTATTGCTGAAGAAGGCCAATCTGTCAATCTCACCTGCAAGTTTATGCATAGAATTGAAGCTCTGTATCTGAAACGAACTTTTGGAGATGTCACGGAGGTGTTTTATGTTACTCAACATGGTAAAATCAAGACAAAAGTTCCTGCATATGAAAATCGCACTGAGTATTTTGAGATGAACAACACGGTCACAATCACACTGAAGCAACTGAAAGAGAATGACAGTAATGTATACATGTGTAGGGCAGGCATGTTCATAAACAATGATCTTGTGCAGAAGAATAGCCCTCCTATTCTTTTGGCAGTAGAAGGTAAGTATGGAGAAAAAGATCATGTAGATAATAGTTTAATTCTCACTTACAAACCATTAACCATTTTTTCTCAGTTTGGTACTTGGATTCTAACTCCCATTAGCCATATTTTCTTAGAATTCTATGAAATGTAATAGTAAATGTGGAATGTCTGGATACAAATTAATGTGATTTTTTTTTAAAAGTAATAAACTTGATGATACTGGGGTTGGGGAAAGTGATCTAAAATTCCAGACTTCAACATCTTCATATTTAGTTCTAGACCAATTCAAAAATGTGTTTGTTCAAGTCAAACACCTACAAAATCCAAGTATAGTTAAAAGATATAAAAATGGATTGTACTAATAAGGATGAAAACCAAATAATGTGCACTGAGCAAACATGTATACAAAATATGCATGTAGTATATGTTTAACATATATGTGGGACTGTGGGATGGACTGAATTTTAAACTGCAAAAATGTAGACTCTCAAAAAAATTGAAATTTTATAGACCAGAAGATTCAATCCAGATACAACTTTTCAGTTGTTGTGATAAGAGGAAATATTTTTCTTTCATATTTGGAGGCTGGGAAAGGTTGGTGTAAAGCCTTATGATAAACCACATGTCCCATTTTCTTCACTACAGCAGCTGCAAATAATAATTTTGAATCTCCCTGGATGCTATATAGTATTATCTCTGTGTTAATACTCTTGCTTTTTATGCTGGGATTTTATATCATCTATCATATCAATGTAAGTATGGCTAATATCAAGGTATTATATTAACTAAGTTCCATCCACTTCCATTCTTTTCTTCCAAAAATTATGTACATCAGTCAAGAAATGTCCCAAGATAATGTCAAATAAATTCTTTCCTGCATAATTTTAGGACATTGGATATTTGTAATACAAAATACAATGTAAGGTTTCCAGGTTTCTTTATTCTGGTTTTTTATACCAATGCAGTGGATCCATATAATAACCATAATCACATAAGTGCTAACTTAAAAGAAAAGCCTTGTGATTCAGCACAACATTAATATTTGCTATAGGTACTTGTCATTGTGACCTTAAAAATGTCCAGCTATGTCCTCCTTCCTATAATGGCTAATGCTGAAAATTATTCAGTGCAAGACCAGTGAATTAAAAACATGCAGCATTACAAATCCATTTTACAGTTACCTTGCATTGATTTTGATTATATATAATGATTTTACATACTTCAATTTTTATTTTTTTAATTTGTTAACAGTTGTGTTTATTTTTTATATCTTGTTTATGTTATGCTTCAACAGATCTGCACCTAGCACACGGAACTGAGACTGTTAGGTAACTTGGAAATACAAAAAAAACAAAACAAGGGGGTAATGCATCTTAATTGTTTTCTTTTTAAACAGATCAAGAAATTCTTCCAAAAAGGACATGCAAAGACAAAGCAAAATTTTATCTATGAAGACATGACTTACAGCCTGAGGCACAAGAAATCTGAGCCTGAAATAAATCAATATGCTATGTAATATTGAATGCTGTACAACGAAATATTGTTGAAATTCAAACAAAAATATAATTTTTCCATTATTTTTTTAAAGCGATCAAAAATATATACTTTGAACACCAGTTTACATTTGAAAGTTAAGGTTCAAAAGCCCCATTCAGATAGCCCCATTACATGTGTGAAGGGCACAAACTGGCACAAGAATGGTACCTACTAATCCCATCTCCTCTGACTTTCACACATTTAGCTGGAGGTTTGAAGAGAGCCAAATTTGCTTTCATTTGGATGGGAGAATAGCCCTCAGTGCAATTAGAGACTTTGATTTATTAGAGGTCTTGAAATGCTTGCAACAAAAATCAGGGAGTCTTGCTAGACCACAGATTAAGAAAGAATTGACACCGTACTTCAGTTACCAAAAGAGCCAATGAAATTTTGGGCTGCATCAATAGAAGTATAGCAATAACAATAGGACTTAGACTTATATACCGCTTCACGGTGCTTTACAGCCCTCCCTAAGCAGTTTTACAGAGTCAGCCTATTGCCCCCAACAATTTGGGTCCTCACTTTACCCACCTCAGAAGGATGGAAGGCTGAGTCAACCTAGCATCAAACCGTAGCAACCATAACATCAAAATCACGGAAAGTGATACTACTGCTTTATGCTGGAGGAAGTAGAGGGCATGCAGAGAAGAGCAACAAAGGTGGCAAGGGCTTGGAATCTAAATCATACTAAAAGCAGTTAAACTTGGAACTTGTTTAGGTTGAAGAAGAAAAGACTATTGGGAGACATGATAGCAATTTTCAGACAGGGACATCCCAGGAAGAGAGGAGTAGATTTACTCTCCCAAGTACCTGAGGGCAAGACAAGAACCAGTGGGTGGGGGGGAAAAAACTACAGTAGAGCTCCAAACGTGAACTCAGGAAAGAAATTCCTAATTGTGAGAGCATTTAGGCAATGAAACAGCCTACCTCCTGAAGTTATGGGTGCTGCATTGATAGAGGTCTGCAAAAAAAAAAAAAAAAAGACTAGCAAGCCATTTGTCCTAAATAGTGGTGAGGATTCCTATCCTGGAGAAGAGGTTGGACTAGAAGACCTCCAAGATCCATTCCAGCCTTATAATTCTATGCTACTGGGTTCAGAGAAGTGTGATATCATTCAACCCAAGTCAAGTCCACTCCCCCTTCACACATTCAGCTGAAAACCTGAAAAAGGACAGCACATGAGCTTTAATATGGATGGCTTAAATTCTTACTAGGTTGATATATGTCCTTACCTATCTTCATATTAATATGGCTTAACTTTATAACTGTAGTGGTTAGTGCTAGTCATATAATATAAGTCGGTACCGTGTATACTCGAGTATAAGTCGATCCGAATGTAAGTCGAGGTACCCAATTTCACCCATGAAAACTGGGAAAAGTTAGTGACTCGTGTATAAGCCAGGGCATCCATTTTAGCCCTGGAAATCAGCTGTTTTAGTTCTGGTCGGCCATTTTGAAAAAACAAATTGAATTTATTTTTCAAATTTTGTTTTTTTGCTGGGCTCTCAGCACAGCTGTTTGCTGTTTGCTGGGAGAGCCCAGCAAAAAAAAATGTAAAAATAAAAAAAATTAAATATTCAAAATGTCCGATTGTAACTAAAACAGCTGATTTTCGGGTCTAAATTGATGCCCACACAGCGCATTTGGCATGTGCTGCACGGGCATCACCTTATGTCCCCAAAAATCAGTTGACCCGAGTATAAGTCGAGGGTAACATTTTCAGCCCATTTTGGGGGCTGAAAAACTAGACTTGTACTCAAGTATATATCGTAATACCAAGATAACTTTTATAACTTAGAAGCAGTTCTAAAACTTGGACTCCTGTCATTATCTGTGAACAACTTTGGCAGTGTTACTCATGCTTTTATTTCTCGTCTGTTTTTTCATATTAAAAACATGTTGGCAGATGCCAACAGAAAGTCAGAACCAACTTCTCCAACAGCAGCCTTTATTAAGAGAAGCTGTCAATGCATTGATTGGTGATCAGAAGCTTCAAGAGATCTTTAGCAGAGGTAAGATCAACCATAAGTTTTTTAAAATGTGTTTGATTTTGATGGCAATTACATTATACTTAAGTGCTACTTAAAGCCTCATTTTGTTTGAAATGTTTCCTGTATTTCAGGTTTCTCAAGCCAGAACCCCAAAATTAATCAAGTATTGTTCTGCATCTGTTCTTTTAAAAATAGGTTTCAGTATTCAAGCCTTAGAAGTAAAGGCCTGATATCTGCAGAGCATTAGATAACGCTGCTCCCGGACAATATAGGCAATATATCAATATATAGGGCTAAGCTTCTTTTGGTCTTGGGCCGTTGCTTCCCTTTTATGTTACATATGTATATTCCTAGATTTTAGTTTCAAATCCCTGTTGTTGAAGTATTAAATGTGGCCAGAAACTAATATTATTGAGCACTTGCATCCATTCTTTCAAGCTTTAGGAACATGTGCTTTTTAGAGTACTATAATTATTTTTATTCTGAGCTTCCTTTGAAAAATGTTGGAAAGTTTCAGCTGGTTCAAAATATTAGAATTGAGCTCATTGATTAGGGCATAGTTCAAAATACTGGTCATGATCTTTAAAAGTCCTAAATATCTTGGGATTATCTGAAGAATCACTATTTCCATTATAAATCTGTTCTTAACTCACCGTCTTCTTTTGGCCAGTCAGTATGAAAGAATATTTAAAGTGTACAAAGAAGAAGGCCTTTTCTCAGGCAATCTTATTCTCTTCCTCAAAGTCCGATCTCCTTTCTAGATTTTTATTGGCATGGTAGACCTGATGCCAGAGCACATGGCTTTAGTTTTTTACTGATATGTTTGTATTTAATGCTTTGAATATAGGTAGATGTTTGGTTTGTTGGTGTCCTTCCCCATGGCTGGAAATTGGGATATGTAGTAAATCAAAGATGAGTCTGGTATTGCTGTGAATACTTGAGCCAAGAGTTAGTAATTATGTGAAAAAATAATGTCGATTGTAGTTCAAAATTCTGGAGAACAAGCTGCATGACCCTGTATTGAATAAAGGTAGTTTGTACAAGAGTGTTTGCATGGTTTCACTAGCAATTTCTAATTTTATCATATAAAAGGTGATTTAAAAAAAGTAAAAAAAATATTTAGAAGTTACTGTAGCAAGTTAAAATATTTTAAAATGCATTTTAGAAATGGATTCATTATTCTAGTATACATTTTTGGTAACTATTTCTCACAATATCTTTTAAACCATTTTTACATTCTACAAATACTTACAATTTTGTGTATATTTTGTATGTTAAGAAATAAGCACTTTTGTTTAAGGGGTTTTTTTTGTTAAATCCTTTGGAAAAAAATTTATTTCTGTCTTACACGATCATGTGGAACTCTTTTCCAGGACTTTACAGTATACAGGGTCAAAGAGTTAAGGTGTATCAGCCTGAAGAGGAAATCAGCTGGCTCTCTGCAGTTGTGAGTTGTCAAGATCCTCTCACACGTCTGATGGAGGTGGTTTTGACGGAGGTGTGAAGCTTTTCTTATGAGGTTTTGAAGTCCAATCTCTTCATTTCAGTTTACTGAACAGGATTTTGCAGATTATCTCCCTGCTTTCTTTATATGGCAAAGTTGATACTTTCTCTAGTAGTCTTTTGATGACTAGTTGTTCTACTTATTTAAGAAAACATTTGTGCTAAGAGTATGATAAATTTGTAAATTATGCTTACTATAATTCTATTATGTTTGTATACATATATTTAATTCATATTTATTAGTAACTGTAACTTGTTTTTTGTTCCTTGAAATGATTTTAATTTTGTACTGTATTGCACTGAAATCTTCAAGTTTTGCAGTTGTGAGTGCTCTTTATTTGGCTCATAACAAAAGTTTAAATTTTTAATGGATGCCCTGCATGTTTGCATACAACAAATGTTCCTAGTCATGGCTTCCCCTTAGGTTCTCTATTCTTTAGTCTCTCTAAAGTGTTCATTTTATAGTAATTATTTCTTGATTATTTTGTTTAAGATTTAGTTGGTGCTTTCTTCCATTATGACATTGAATGTCCTGTTCTGTAAGTGCCAATGTACATAAATTGAATGTACATAAATTGTCCTTATTATGCGTGAGCAATGAACATACACTTGAGTCTTGTGTTGTCAATGATTAAGAAACTCTAGTATGGCAGTGCAAGTTGCTTCCTGGGAAAAAACATTGAAATCAGATCATTCCACAATCTCTGATGCTTCTGCTTTTTTAGTATGATGGCCCAAGTTCTCACAAGGCCACAGACATGAAAACTAAGGTGTGTACTTGCAGATAAGCCAAGAATTTTTAAATGCCAAATGCATTCCAAAACTTGGCTTTGGCTTACCTGCAAGTATAGTAGTACTTTACCCATATTTTACCCAAGTACCCATATTTCCCATATATACTCAAGGATATAAGCGACCCTCAGATTTGAAATCAAAACATGGATCATCCATGGATGGCACATTTTTTTTCTGGTATTTTTATAAAAATTTGAAGGTCAGCTTATCTGCGAGTGAACTTCCTCGTGTATGATAGACGTTTGAGGTCAGTCGTGTCCAATTTTCCAGATGATTAGGCAGTCATCTGATGATTAGGCAATACAGATTACAGTTATTTCATCCATGAGATCTCATTGGATTTTTATATCAACTATTTTTAAAATCTTTAGCAGCTTTCTCTGCTGCCAAGAATGTGTAATAAAAAGTGGTTATGGAAGAAGAATGTGCCTACTCAAAGTCTCACCTCACAACATTAGTATCCTTACTAGCTGATTACCCGGCGTTGCCCATGAATTTTTTTGTGGGAATGCATTATTTTAAGGAAAAAATAAATGTTAGAAATGAGACAGGAGGTAGTGAAATGTTGGAGAAATAACAGTGTTTTATTGCAAAATTGCTCGGGCATAGTTGGGGGTGACACTGTTAGTAGCTCAATGTGCCTTTCCTTTC
>JANHFQ010003066.1:774496-786521 GCA_032468035.1 Aparallactus werneri
TCCCTCTCTCCCTCTAATTTACTGGCCACACAACTCTAGTGGATGCTGGATGGTTTACAAAACAAGAGAATACATACAAACAGTTAAAACATTAAATCAAGCTGACAGTCCAGACTAAAATAATCTCAGAGCAAAATCATCAAAACAACAGACCTTGAATAAATAATAAATAAACAATAAACATTTGTCGTGTTCAGCCCCAACTACAATCTGAATTTAGTTTTCCACTTCAATGGTTCAAAAAAACCCCAAAATTGTATTTTGCAGTTTGTAAAATAAAATAATCTGGATTACTTCAATTTTTCAGGAATGCAAAGTTATGCAGATTGCAGAAAAGTATAAGAATGGTAAGCCAAAGAAAAGTACAAGATAAGAACAAGAAAATGAAACATTGTAAATTTAGTTTACATCAATCACTCAGCATACCACTCCATACGTCTCTACTAGTAAACCATCCTTGCTTTCATTATGTCAATACTCCAAATTGTCTCTTGTTCTTTACATTTCATCCTTCTCTCTTTTTCTGGACCTTATTAACTCCATTCATCCATGAACTTCTTGGTCTTTTTTCTCTTGATCCATTTACCCTTCTTCATATATTTGTTTTCCAGTTCAGTCCCAATCATTCTCAAAAATGCCATTCAATTTCCTTCATACTGTTTTGAATTCAGTTGACATAAATTCAGTACCCCTTCATTTTGATCCCATCTTCTGTTTTACCATGCTCTCGCCCTCAGCTAATTTCACTTCTTTCAACAAGCAGATATCTTGCAACTTTGTACTAGTATTTGCATGTCTCAATTTCTTCATTTTCAAGCAGACTATATAATCCAAAGATGCCTCTGCTTGCTCTCATGTTTCAGCATTAACTTTCAATTGACTTGCTCAGTTTTCCTTGTCTGAAATGCTATCTCAAGTTTAATAAATTTTCAGATCCCTGTTCCCCCATTGCACCATTCACTCAGATTTATTTTTCTCAGACAACAGCATGGCAGCACTTGTATACAAAAATACATATATATTCACATGTGAATGTAGCACATGTCCAACTTCTTGGCTTGCATTCAGAAGTTGTGGGTGCTCCATCACCATAGGCTTTTAAGAAGAGACTGAATTTGTTTGAAATGGATAGGGTCTCCTGCTTGAGCACAGGGTTGGACCTCCAAGGTCCCTTCCAACTCTATTATTCTATGTTCTTAAACCAAGCGTGTCTTTTGATAAGGTTGCATAAAAACTTTGTGGTTAAATGGTAAAAAGAGTGGCAACTTTAAAAGGTGTGAACAATGTTAGTGTTACAATTCCACATCCTCCAAAAGACCTTTTTGAAATCCAAGGTGCCGTACAACTCTGTTAAATGATAGGCTGTTATTAAGGGTCTTGGGGGGAAGGGGGAACATTCCAGAGAGAATTCACTCTTGCCATATTGCTAATCTATAGTAATATTTAATGTTAATCTTGAAAAGAGCTTGGTGAAGTGACATTGACAGGCTTAATCATCTGAAATAAATTCCTGATCTATCTGGACCCCAAAGCAGACACCTTCTTTAGGCCAATTCAAATATTTCATATTTCATGAACTTTTTCTTTTCTGCCGAACTTTTTATGAAGCAAAATGGAAAACCCCCCCATTTTTATTAATAAAGGATGCATTGTATAAGATAGTATATGCCACTTGTAACTACTTATTTACAATATTTAGCCAATACTGTTCCACTATAAGTGTAACAACCTTTTTAAAATAGCAAAATGAATCAGGAATTATGTCAGTAAAAAAAATATACAGTCAGCAGTGTCTAAGAGTAGGGGAATTGTTAAAAAGTTATTAAATATAATTCAAGTTATTCTAATCTACTGATCAAAATATATCATTTGTATCCTGTCGCAATCAGTATTCTTGCCTCCAGTTATCTTTCTTAACAATAATTATTTAATTTTCAAATGGATTAGAGGCTACCTTCATAATTTAGCAAAATGCTTTTAATCTTTAAAAGCTTACAGTATTCGATTTACAAAGCAATCTTGTATGTGACTTAAAACTAATACAACTAAGGTAAAATGACTCCATTGTTACAGCCTCTAACCCCCACAGCTTCAACCTCAAACTGTCCACTGTGGACCTCACTCCATTCCTAAGATGTCCATAAAGGGGGCATGCATAAGTGCACCAGTGTGCCTATCATCCCTGTCTTACTGTCTCCATTTACATGTATATACTTTCTTTGTTCATGTTTATACTTATAGCTGTTACCTTGTACATGTTTGACAAACAAACAAACAAACAAAATAAATAACACCTCATTTTAGATTTTAAAAATTCACTTTTTGAATATGGGAGAACTCAACAATACAA
This sequence comes from Aparallactus werneri, assembly GCA_032468035.1. Taxonomy (NCBI): domain Eukaryota; kingdom Metazoa; phylum Chordata; class Lepidosauria; order Squamata; family Lamprophiidae; genus Aparallactus; species Aparallactus werneri. Next base: position 776,847 of record JANHFQ010003066.1, read on the forward strand.
TTTTAAAATGTTGATACCAGGTAATTTAAACATGTTCAGCACTTTGCAGCTGTTGTCCCATTATCACTTCACCTAAAAAATAAAACACAATTTCTTACACTAGAGGGCGTATATAACACACTGCTGAAAGTCTACACACATTACTGAAGTCCACAACTGGTAGAAGTAGGAAGTAGACGAGAAGAATTTGGATAACCCTACAGGAGAAGCATTTGAAATTTTTGTGAAAACTGTGCCTTTGTTTGTAAAATTAGTGGTTTGAAAGTCAATGAGGAATCCTAGAATGAAGTTAGTTTCACTCTTTGATCCTTTTTAGTTTATTGCTAGAGTTAATGAAAAACCCTCCAGTTAAGCCTGCTTAAAGAGATTTTCGTACCCATTGTCCTACATTTTTTATCCCTGCAATATCCAGTCAGCCTTTTGAATGTAAACTCTCCAGGGAGGGGCTTCACGCATAGACTTATTTCTCTTGTAAGCTTACTCGAACATTGTTCTTACTTATTTCCCTTACCCAGCCTCAAATACCATTCAGCTACCCAATGTGACTCTTGAGATAAGGTGGGAGGGTGGTACTTTTAACTGGATTCATCCTCCAGTTGGAGAATGAAAAAAAAGGAATGAATTGTGAAATCTAAAAATACAGAAGTATCTAACAGTTTCCAGGGTAATAGGGGACCATGGTAACTAAGTGCTAGCTTTGAGATCTGATGGAAGACAATTGAGGGGGGTTGGCATGGGTGAAATATGGCCAATTAACCGTGTAGAAATGTTCCTGAATAAAATACCATGTGTTAACCCTGCAGGTGCTAGAGTTACATAAATTTCAGTGTATTCAAACTGAACAATTGTGATCTGATTACTTTAAATTGGTGTCTTGGTGGGCGAAAACAGGCTGTTTGCTCTGACGTTGGCTGAGGAGAGCTTTCTTTCCTTGATACGGCTCCCTCTGAACCTTTTCGTGGATCTTAACAGACAGACCAGCACATGTGCACACATACACATAGGCATTGCTCTAATCTAATTTGAAGTTGGAAATGAAATAGGCACCAAACTTAACATTTTTAATCAGCTAATTGATAACTTAGATATTGATTGAGAATATTGTTCTTCTAATCAGGAAATGTACCGTAGTTACCATAATTTGGTTTCTGCATCCCTGTACCATCCGTAGGAGACAGATGGTAGTCAGTTTCTAAGAGAGATGAGTTTGTTCTTGAATTATTTGAGGAGTATTTTTAATGATGATTTCACATTCATGCAATAGTTCATTAGCTTTGATTTGAGGTGCTTTAAGTGGTCTATGGCATTTACTTTTCTGCCTTGTGTACTGAAAAGCACCATGTCAGAAATAATAGCAATAGCACTTAGACTTATATACCGCTTTATAGTGCTTTACAGCCCTCTCTAAGCAGTTTACAGAGTCAGCATATTGCCTCCCAACAATCTGGGTCCTCATTTTACCCACCTCGGAAGGATGGAAGGCTGAGTCAACCTTGAGCCGGTCAGAATCGAACGTCCAGAGTGAGCAGTGAATTAGCCTGCAGTACTGCATTCAAACGCTGCAGAGGAGAACACTGCCATGAGAAAATCACTCCAGCATAACTAAAATGTGTATTTTTAACTATTTAGAACTACATCTAGATAATAAGCATGAAGAAGCAAGTAGTATGTAATTTACATAACTGTTAGAATTGGATTACCCTCGCCTTTTTAATTGCAACTTACTTTTAAGCGGTGAAAACCTGTTTTTCCATTTTTTTGGACTTTCTGCAGAAGATATGGCCCAAACTTCTGAATCTATTCTCCAATCATATGAATGCTCCTTGTAGCATAAAGACTGTACTTAGGTGAATGCATAATATGATGAAAACAGCATACTGTATATGAAATATTAGATTGAGACCCAAGGCCATCTGTTTCAGAAATGCTCTAAGGTTAAGAGACTTAAGATAGTATGCCTCAGTGATGGGATTCTTGCTTCAACTGTCATTCTTCTTTAGAGTTCTAAAGACTTCTATCAGAGGAAGTGGAATCTCTTTCTTTCCTTTTTTTTCCTTTCGTCATTGGCTTCTGTCCAGGGTTGATGTTGGATGTGCCAGGAGTTCTAAGCAGTAATAAAATACCTTGGGAAAGCCTAGTTTTGAACAGTGACATACCAGTTGATTGGTTGATCGATTGAATGAAAAACAAAAGAATTGTCTTATCAGTAAGAGAGGTGGCATATAAATTTAATAAATAAATACTCAAGAGGCCTGAGAGAGATATGAAATCATTGTCTGATGGATTTTTCCATGCTTCCCCTGGTGTTTGCTATAAAGGAATGAGATGATGTAAGTTGCATATATGCAGAGGAATTTCCATGCACAACATACATGCCCCTATTTCATTTTATACCGTTACAGGCTTTCTGCAACTGAAGACTCAGGTACAGGAATAAATGCAGCAACTCTCTGAGAAATAACATTAACATATATACCCACCTAAACACAGTTTGGATTTGTATTTGCACTCTTTCTTCTTCTGGAAATTCTACCAAGGATAGGATGGCAAGGTTTCTTTTCTTGTGAAGTCTGTCTGGGAAAGAGGAAAATGAAACGTTGGATAAGTGGAGGAAAAGATTCAGGTTGCTCTTTCCATCCCTCCTCCTCCTCTGCTACGAATGTGCTCCGAACACTTGTTGCTGTTTAACATTATGTTTTGTTCTATTGTTGCACAGAGACCTTCAATTGGACATAATGGACTATGATTTGTTCAATTAATTTTACTTAGATGAATTTTCTATTTGCATGATACACTGAACCATACATTAGTATCATGGACTGCACACACACTATACTAATTAAAATGTGACTGCTGACATATGGTTAAGGGCTAATCTATGCAATAGGTTGCCTCACTGTGAAAACAGACTTCTGTTTCATGAGAGCAGGAACACATGAAATTATTTTTCTATGTATTCCAAACCACCAGAAATCATCATTTCCCCCCAGCTTGTGCCAGCATAAGAAGTGCTATCTGATTTGCTTCCTTTCATGTTACACAAACACCTCCACTCGAACTGGCCTTGACCTCTCATGTTGCCTCCATGGCCATCTTGTCCCAGAGAGTCTGCTTTCTTCGGAAATAACTTTTTAGTGGTCTGCCTCTTTTTTCCCCCTTCTCCTTCTCCCTGTCCAATGAAAATCACATGTCCTGAAAGACTTGCCCATCGATAAGAAAGCCATTGATGCATGCTTTCCTAGCACAGTTGGGAAAGATGGAAAAAAAAGCTGGGGAACCCACTAATCAGAAGGTGAAGTCCATGCAATTTGGCAGAATATCTGGCCATTGCTCTGGAGGGTAGAATTGAACTCCAGAAAGGTATTTGCTGAACCAGCTTTACTTCTAGCCGCTTTTCATAGGGGATCAAGCAGTTTAAGGCTACAGTGTAGTAGAATATGCCCAAGTATCTCCTATGAATTCAACCATTTTCTTGACATAACAAGGACTGTAATTTATGATTCCCAGAACTCTGCATATCTTAAGGCCTGAATCACTATTTTCAAGAATCTCTCCAGACCACTGTTTCTCAATGGTAACTTTAAGATGTATGGATTTCAACTCCCAAAATTCCCAAGCCAGCCATGCTTAATTCTACAAGCTGAAGTCCATACAATCTTAAGAGTTGTCAGGGTTGAGAAACATTGGTTCAGACTCTTGGTTTTGGTCTAGTACACAAACACTCAGCAAGCCTTTATCCTAACCCGTCCTGTGATTTTCATGAGAAAATCACAGGGAGAAATAATTATTAACTATTTCTCCATTGTATGATCTAAAGTCCATGGACATGAACTGGTTAGTTTAAATTTTGAGAAGATGCCAGAAATAGCCTGTTAGTTAAAATTTTACTTTTCTCATATTTGTCACCCAGCTACTGAACACACCATTATGAGGCATTATGCAAGGACACTGTTTCAATGCAAAGCAAGGCATAACTTAAAGAATGGAAGAACAATCCAGAGGGAGATAAGCAGCAACTAATTTTCACCCTCAGATAACTTGACAGTAAATCTTTTGGCTGAAGAAAAAATGCCACAGAAAAGCCCTTCCTGCTGATTTCTTTGGAAACAATAGTAAAGCCAAGACAAGCAAGCTCAATTCTTTAATTAATCTCTATTCTGTCAATCAAAGAAAGCTGTTTAGCAGGCCAGCTAAGTAACTGCAATATTTATAGATTCACTTTCAAATCAATTTCCCTGATAGGTAAGTGCAGCAGCCACGTCACTCCAACAAATACCCCGTTGCTATGGAGATTTTGTCATCACAGCAGGGCAGCCTCTGAGCCCTGTTCGGCAGGAAACTGTCAGGTAAGGTGCTGGCCTAAGTGAATTTGAACAGAAAATAATTTAATTAAACAATGATGATGCAAGGAGGGAAAGAAAGCTCATTGTCTGGATTTATCTTCTGCAAGATGTCTTGCCCAGAGAGACAGCTTTTCTTTGAAACCTGTGGCCCTTTCAAGACGTGATACTGTATACACAAAGGTGAGAATATATTACTTTCCTGCAGTTTGCCACATTGAGCAGAGTGGTGGTCTAATGGTGAAGATGCTTACCTCCCAGTCAGAACGTTCAATCCTATGTAGTGGCAGAGCACCAAGAAAAAATATGTTGCAAACTCCATGTGGTGTCAGGAAGAGCATCCGGCCAGTAAATGCTCAGTTCCATCCAGTCGCCCGAACTCTACCCCAAATTAAGGGATAGTGGGACCCCCAAATGGAGTCTATTGTAGTTTGTTACATTGAGCAGTAAACTGGGTAATTGTGTAGCCCTCAACCCACTTTTTATGCTTCAGAGCTTATATTAAGAGTGGATGTTGGGCAAATTCTGGCTTAAATCAGATGTGATTATGATGGGTAGCCATAAATAAACCACTTGGGTCCGTTTATGATACATTTATAATAATACTTCCACTGTTCCTTTTCAAATTTATTGGAAGTATTGGAGCCTTATAAATCAATATAGTTACTCACTTTCCAGCACCTTGTGCTCTTTTGTGAGCACAAAAACTTTCTGATTAGCTTTGGAAAGAGTCTTATATAGACAACTAGGTGAGGTGGCAATCAATAAACACCTTCAGTGTTCAAAAGATTTGTGCATGAATTGTGCATGAGCGCATTATGCAGTAAGCATATGTTGTTGTAAGCTGCCCTGAGTCCAGAAGGAGGTGGACAGCATACAAATTTTAACAATAAATAAATAGGTATTTTTAAGATAAAGTTGATACATTGATGTACTACAACAGGGCAAAGACCTGTGTAATTGCTCAAAATTTTATCAGAATTTTATTACCACATACAGTATATTCATTTGACATTTCTCTTGTAGTTTTCTAGGATATATAGTACACGGAGAAGAAAAAAGACTCATAATAATGTTTGATAGAAAGTTTTATTAGCATATTTTTCTCTAATCTGGTGCTCTCCAGTTGTTGGCTGAGCACACCTGGTACACATAATGCTGGGGAATGCTACATTGGAAAATATAATGTACGGCATGCCTGAATACCCCCGTTAAGATCTGAAATTAAAGTTCTATGTTAATAGTCTTATCATTTCATACCTTAAGTCACTTTGCAAGAGAAACTGATGCAATTTAATTAAATGGTAGTACTGGCCAACTTCAAACTGACTCTGGGCGTTGTACAGTAAAATCCAACAAAGTAGAAAAACACAATATGATAAAACTATTAAAAGCAATGAAATAATAAAAGCAAAAAGAAACTAGAACAGATGGAACAGTACCCATATTCTCAAATATATCCAATAGGGCCCCAATAACCATAACACAAAGAATTATTACACTACTAGTTGTTCAGCCTGCATCTAATTCCCAAAGCATTATGTATCCAATCTGTGTTTTGTCCCATCAATTTGACTAACTACAGATCGCAGATGTCTTCACCTTAATGTCACTTGTATGCATCTGCTTCTACGTATAGTTCACAGACTGCACTTTTATCCAATCTTTGTTCAACCCAAGAAAATCAAGAGCTATAAATGCAAAGGATGCAAGCCAGCCAGTTGCTGTTAACACCCCAAAATTTCCAGTGTGAAATAACAAGAGTCTTTTCACTTGACTTTATAAATCATAAAAAATAAACATATTTCTAGCATTTTCCTATCTTCCCCAATATTCATTTATTCACTGTTATTTGATGCATTTTTATTGGTGCTTACTCCCTGATAGGTTGCAACAATGTGGGAGAGAGGAATCTTGTGGGTTACTTCAAGGAAAATATATATGGTGAGACAATTGGCAAATAAATAAAAGTGTACTTTTCTCTACCTAGGGTCAATCTGATTTGGCTGATGGAATCTGTTTACTCATAGCTGAAATCCCACTTTCTGTGAGGGCATAGCAGCATTTCTTGGCTTTTCCACAGACTAGGCAATCAAAATAGAGCAAGGAGGTAGGTGCCTGGCAGGTACTTTGACCAATAAGAAAATACATCTTCCCCACCCTGGAATAGACCTCCTCTCATGTGACTTGTATACGTTGCTAAGGCAATGGGGAGCAAAGAAAAGTTCTGAGTTTCTGCAAGGGTGACAATAAGGAGAATTTATGGAGTTTATAAAGGATCATCAATGGCCTGTAGCTGATACCACATAATGGCCAGAGGCAAGTCAGGCAACACACTGGAGTGTTCAATGCATGTGATACAACTAACTGCCTAGGCTGCTTCATAGATAACTGATGATTCACGTGAATGCTATTCTATATCTTGTAAATGATTCCTGGGGACCAGCGTGGCTCTTTTTATAAATCTTTTGCTAACAGTTCACTGGGTGGTTATTGTAGCATGAGAAAGTTCCTCATTTAAATTCTTCAGGTGTGACTCTCTCAGATCAGTCTACTGGATCCTTTTTGTAAATGTTTGATTTTGTATTGAAGAGAAGCTAGAACCATGTAAGCATTTGTAATGAACAGTTAGTTTCTTATAGAATTTTTTCAAAATATATTGTTTCGTTTCACAATGGTATCTAGGCTGAATAGCTCAGTCTAAGCCAGACAGAGAAAGGAGAGGAAGTTATTTGCAGTTACAAAGAAGACATGATTACAAAGTTCTGTCTAGATTTCATGAAGCTGAACTTTTATTTCCACCATCATTCTGAACTATCCATCCACTCCATGTGGAACAAGAAGCTGACAAATATTAAATGTGAATACATATGTGAGCAGGCAACAAATTGGGGATATTTGACACAGTACACTTCATTCTGTGAAGTATTCATGTTACTCTTTCTCAATTGGGTGTTCTTAAAGTATATATGGGTTACTGTGATTCCTAGCCATAGCTGTAATTGATTTTGCTAACTGGCTAGTTGTAGAAAGAGATTGGAATAGTAGACTAATCTAAATTATACTTACTAGTCCATTAATATATGATCTGGAAAGATTAATGCAGTTATTCCAATATCTTCCAACAAATACTGCAAATATAGAAGTGAAAAGAGAGCAAAAGTCATAAATATCATTTCTTAATTTTAAAGAAAATATTAAGCCTTATCTTTCCTTTTTAAAAAAATTTCTTAATTTTGTTGTCTGCATGACACCGTGACCCAGAGATATGTTAGAGTGATTCATAGCTTGTTGGAGCTATCTGTCTCATTCTGTATGTATAGTTCTGATAGAGCATTGAGTGAGTAAGCAATTTCTAATTTAGTCTCTTGGCATTAGTAGCTGTTAGTTTTCCCTTCCTCAGTTTTTCATAATGAGACTACCTATATTACCAGAGAGCAATACAACTTCTTAATCTCTCAAGCACTCATGGGTTTTGAAAATAAATATCAACAACATTGAGCTACTATAGTTAGTCTTAATGACCACAGCTGGGACTGGCAACTCATCATTAAGTGACGTGACTTGCAATTTTACTGATGGATCCACTATTGACTCCGCTTGTTTGAAGCCAGCTGTGAAATGTGCAAATGGTGTTCCCAAGAAGGCGGGATGCTGCACCAGTCATAAATTCCTGCTGACTGTAGAGTGCTTGAATCTCTCTCATGTAACTTCAAGGATGCTGCACTGGTTGCAATTTTTAGGACTGATTATAAAGATACATTTTCAGCAGTCATAACTTCAGATGGTCACTAAACAAAGTACTCATTAAGCAAGAAACTTAAGATGCAGAGTCATGGTATTCTCCTTTCTTCCGTATTTTTATGTCCTGCTGCAATTAGCAGTATTATTAAAAATCCTCACGTATTGATTTAATTTGTCCATGATTTTCCCTTTTGAAATGATTTCTGATTATTCCCTCACCTAAAGCATTATTTGAATTTACATGAGCATAAAGTTGTAGAGTTTAATTGACAGGATCAGAATGTAAGAAAGTGATCTGAAAGAATGATACTTAGTCAAAGTTCACTGAGAAAAGCCAGGGTAGGAGCTCTGAAGCTTTGCTTTGTGGTTCTGAATAGCTAATTATAGAAGGGCTATGATGATGATGATTATGAAAATGATGATGATTGATGATGAGGAGGTCCTGAAGCCAGAGGATCCCAAAAACTGGATATCTCACTATGCTTAAAAATTGTAAATATTGACATTCAATCAGAACACATTAATCTAATTTGCCAAGACAAATTTGGCTCTAATAATGAATAAGCTGTTTACCTATCTTAAGTTGCAGATGGTAAACAATGGCTATCTCCAGTGTGCCAATGTCATATATGTAGCTCAGTATCCCAGCTACCTTTATAGCAGTGGTGGGATTCAAAAATTTTCGCTACCTACTCTGTGGGCGTGGCTTAGTGGGCATGGCTTAGTGGGATCAGCTTAGTGGGTGTAGCTTAGTGGGCGTGGCTAGATAGTCATTTTTGGGGGGGAAATGTAAAAAAAATTAATTTTTTTTTAAAAATAAAAATTTTAAGAATTAAAAAAAATTGGGCCCTCTCACTTGCCTGCAGGCTATAGCTACATTTATTTGCTCTGTTTGGAGCACAGCACAGCTGAGGGCCCAGCAGCAAAAAAAATAAAATATTTTTTAAAAAAAATTTAAAAAACTAAAAAAAAATTGGGGCCTCCCACTTGCCTGCAGGCTATAGCTTCCTTTATTTGCTATGTTGGCAGCTAAGGGCCCAACAGCTAAAAAAATTCAAAAAAAATATTCAAAATGGCCGACGGGAACTAAAACAGCTAATTTTGGGGGCTAAATTGATGCTGAATTTCCGCTGCCAATACACCCGTACCGGGGCTGAATCCCACCACTGCTTTATAGGACTGAAACTCTTTTTTAAAAATAATTTTGTAAGAAACAAAAACTCTCAATTGTTCAATCAGGGCCAGAAACATCATAGCCATTCTCATGATGTCAGTTATAGGAATTAAAAAGAAAATGGGATCAGTGTAGTCATTGTCATCATCGGAGCTGATTTCAGGCTCAAAGTGATGCGAACACAGCATGTGTTTGGCGCACGTGCAAAATCCCCGCACCAAGCAAACCGGTTGTTAAACCGGAAGAAACCTACCCCTGAATACAACCAATATCTGAAGTTCATATTTCTTGATGTAATTTCTGGTAACTACTACTCGGCAGTTTGGTGGTTCGAATCCCAAGTGCTGCGTAATGGAGTGAGCTCCCATTACTTGTCCCAGCTTCTGCCAACCTAGCAGTTCGAAAGCATGTAAAAAT
>JANHFQ010003076.1:98768-110231 GCA_032468035.1 Aparallactus werneri
CCCTCATGGGTCGGCCCATTAATAATCTGAGTCAGGTCTATGGTTGCCATGGAAGCCATAAACTCCCGGGCTAACCCAGACGAAGCCCCCAGGGACGGCAGGTTGAAGTCCCCCAAAACCATCAGTTTGGGGCATTCAACTGCCAGCCCGGAGAGCACATCTAGCAGCCTGAGTTATCAAGGTTTAGAGGATGAAGATTAAGCACTTAGCACTTTCTAATTTTTTTAATTTTTCAGGGATTTTAGATGTCTCTGTTGTATGTATTTTATGCTGTTGTGAGCCATCTGGAGTCCTTCAGGATTGGGCAGCATACAAATTTAATAAATAAATAAATAAACAGCATATCCCCCCAAAGAACCTAACCCTGCTAATCTTTAGGGAAGCTTTGAAAACTTGGTTCTTCCAACATGCCCTCCAACATGCATAAATATTTGATATTTATTTTTTTTTTTAATTTCAAAAATTCAAAATACAATTTCAATAATAAACAATAAAATATACATTTTATATTGTATCTTTTATAACCAATTGAATTCCCCTCTCTCCTCCCTCCCCCCTGACTTCCCTGGATTGAATACATGATATAATCACCATCTCTATCAACCATAAATCTAACAATTATAATTAACCACCTAGACCTATTCCCAGATTATGTACATAATTATAAGTACTTTTAACTTCATTCAAACTAAATTCCAATAATTATATTTCATCAATTACCATTTTTCCATTTTTACTCCTATTATCTACCCTTTATACATATAATAGTATACTTTCCCCTATTATAAATTTTTCTGAACTCTTATATATATAACTACTTGATAGAATATTTAAAAGAAATAAAAAACAACTGGAAAAGTATATAAGTCAAACCTACATTAAAATCAGTCTATTATAATATATTTTTTAAAAAGAAAAAAGAATACATCCTCTGGCGTGTTAGGAGTTTTATTTCTTATAGCACGTAGGATACACAGTAAGATTTTACCATGTATGTGAGTTGGCTTCAGAGAATAGCAGGTGAACATTAAGCAGGTCTTCATCCTTGTTGATGCTACTTTTCTATTTTGCAAAGAGAGGGAGAAACAGGGAAAAGAAACTCTTGTAACGCTAGTATCTTCTGCTTCAGGAGTAATCTGCCCAGAAAGCCCAAAATCCTAGATCTAGCATGAATCCGACCATTGTTATGATCTCTCTGTTTTCTCCCTCCATCTCCCTCCTGTTTCTGAGCGGAGTGTAAACCCATCTGTTCTAAACCTCACAGTTGCTTTCAGCTACAGTAGGAGAGAAAGACATCCTGTCTAGATATAATGAAGGAAATCAGGCAGATTTTCATTAGCATGTCGAAGTTTTCAAAATGTAGTGAAGGAAAGAGGGTAACAATTCTCTGGATTTCCCCTCTATGTCTGTTTTTGAGGGATGAAAATAGCTACTCATTTTGTTGACACTCGGCAGGGGACTGGGACTTGCTTGTAAAGAAGAAGGAAGATGTTAACTGTATTTTTATTATCATAAGAATAAGCAAAATATCTGTATCCTTCCTGTGCTTTCTAAGAGGCTGCCACAAAGAAGGGAGAGACAATCTATTTTCCAAAGCACCTGAAGGCAGGATAAGAAGCAATGGAGGGAAACTAACCAAGGAGAGCACCAACCTAGAACTAAGGAGACATTTCCTGATACTTAGAACAATGAATCAGTGGATAACTTACCTCCAGAAGTTTGGGTGCTCCAACACTGGAGGTTTTTAAGAGGAGATTGGACAATTATTTATGATGTAAGGTTTCCTGCTTGAGTAGGGGATTGGACTAGAAGACCTCCAAGGTCCCTTCCCATGTTCTGTTACTCTTCCCATTTTTTTCAAGTTTCTAACCTTTCTACAGCAGTACTACTGTGGGTCTCTCATTCAGAATAGCTAACAGGACAGACTTCATATTTTGGTAGAAGTGGAGGTGTACAGTAATATAATAAAGTTCAGTCTTGGGTAAGTTTGCTGAGTAGGAAGAAATTGAATGCGCTGTATTGTTATAGGAGAGAAGGGTTAAGGATTAAAGGAATGTTTCATCAACATTTTTCATTTCCCATTAGAATCCATTGGAGTTGAGCAGTAATAAATGCAGATAAATAAATTACATTTCCCAAAAAGCCATGAAACTTAGCATCGAGCATTAACTCTGAGTAAGTCTTCTCAGCATTCACTCTCTGTTAATGCATTGAATTTCAACTTTAAATCCCAGTGTAAAAAAGGTTGAAGGTTGGATTAGAGGTGAAATAACAGGAACAGACCTCCAGAATTGTTCTAAAGTGTAACCATCTTGTCTTTCTAATTTTACTCCTCATTGCTACAAAATCTACCATGTGTCTATAAATACTACCATGTAAAAGCATACAATTTGAGGGGGGGACTTGGTGTTGCAAGATAATCAGCATCAGTTAGAATCAGGTATGCATTTAATCATAGGACTGTGATCTTGTGGTGTTCATCTCTTCTCCCAAAGACAAGATGATGGAGGGGCCCCTTTAACCACTGACTGAATGCCTTTTCCATAAGTGTGGGCCATGATGTCATTTCCCTCTTCTTTGGAATATAATTTCAGATAGACCATTTTTAAAGTAGCATAAGCCCCTGAGTGGGATTTTCTTTTTACTCTAATAATTCCCTTCAATTCCTACAGGACTGACTATTAATTACAGTAGTTTATGAGAGTCACTGTTACAACCGAACAATATTATAGCTAATGTGGAATTTGAGACTGTTGTCATCTTCATAAATTGAACCTTTCCTTCCTCCCAGACTCATTCAGAGTTGTCATTTGTTAAAGGACAGAAGAGAAAAGCCAAACTTAAAAATAGTCTTATACCACATTATTTCTTCCACCCTCCTGCTCTGTGCTCCAACATTGCCTGCAACCTTGTCAGTCCTTTAGGCTCAGGATAATTGGAAAAGTTGCCTACTTAAGTAATTGTCTAGATAAAGTTGGGTATTATGTATGTATGTGTGTAGGGGTGTTTATGTATGTCTCACTAACAGTTTCCCTCCCTCCCTCCTCCCTCCCTCCTTCTCTCTCTCTCCTTAACCACTAGATCTCATAAAACATTATATTGTATTCCAGAGGTGTCAAACTCCCATTGTCATGGTGTCATCACATGACGTATTATGACTTTTCCCCCCTTTGCTAAACTGGGCATGGCCAGTGTGTGACACATCTGGCCTGCAGGCCATGAGTTTGACATCCCTGATGTATTCTATATGTATTTACCTGGAAATTTACACCTAGTTCCATATCCATCCATACCCTGAGACCTACCTCTATCCCATATTTCTCTTTTCCTCCGTGAACCTTCCAGAATATCTTAAGATGTAATCATCTTTACAATTCCCTTCTTCTTGGGAAGTTAGAACATATCTTGGAGTCTGGCTTAGAATAAAATCTGATTTAGGACCGGGCTATCTTTGAGACCGCCTACTGCCACCTTTTACCTCCCACTGCCCCGTGAGACCCCACAGGGTCAGCCTCCTTAGGGTCCCGTTGACTAAATGTTGGCTTGCGGGCCCATGAGGGCGGGCCTTCTCTGTAGCAACTCCATCCCTATGGAATCAACTGCCTCCTGGGATCTGGATTATACCTGACCTGTTGACCTTCCACCGAGCCTTGAAGACCTGGCTCTGCCAGCAGGCTTGGGGTCAATGACTAGAGGCAGAGGATGTTTTAGTGTGATTGTTCGAAGGCTGAGTATTCTCATGTTATATAATTGTTATTTTATGGCTTTGATTTTGCATGTGTTATTGTTTTTATGGCCTTGTGGTCTTTGTTGTGAGCCGCCTGGAGTCCTTAGGGAGTGGGGTAGTTGATTAAATGAATAAATGAATAAGTAAATAAATAAATAAATAAATATTTTCAAAGCCATATATCTGAGGATTCTTCCAAGTCTGTTGCCTCCCCAAATATAAGCTTTCTTTTAGGAGGTTCAACTGGGTGCAATACTACTTATTTTCTGAATCCAAACAAAGACATTATTCTTTCTGGCATTTAGATCAGTGACTTAATTTTGATTCTCCATTGTTGGCAAAGGCAAAGTACAAAAATATACTATCATTCCTAACAGTATTTGCAGTCCAAACTAGTTTAATCTCTGGGACAGGATACTGCTTTTCAGTGGATTAGTGGACCAGTGTCTCAGAGTATCAAGTTAGTTGTGCAAACACAGATCAGTAGACCACTTCACACATACTACTCTGCCCTTCAACATTGTGATGCCAGTCTCTCTCCCCAGCATCTATAGATAGCCTAGCCCTAGGCTACTACCTCCCGCCTCATTGTACAACGAACATCATCTCTGTTGTTACATTAGATACATCAGAATAGTCTTATTGCATCTGGCCAAGATCTATCTTAGTCCAGCATTTTTTTAATCACAGTGGCTGACTAGATACTCACTAGCGAGAAATGGTGGATGAACTCTCTCCTACTATAGTTCTTCTGCTACTTAGTTTGTTCGCCTGCTACTTATATTCTGCTCTCACCCAAGACATAACACTGAGCCTTCATACCCCTTGTAGATTTACCCTCGATGAATTGATCCAGGCCTCTTTAATGAAGTTGGTCATGATTCCTGTGTCTTAGAGTTACAAACTCTACAGGATAATAATGTTACGTTCATTTACTGCTGGGGAAAGAAAAAAGAGATCAGCATTTTTACTTTTGTCGTGTTCTTGCAAAGTATCCTGTTCAGCTCAAGGTAGTGAACACGCCTTGGCCCGACTTTAAGAGCAAGGAGACATCTCTGGGGCATCATTTTCTAAAAAAGTAAGCTCATGGCCGGGGCACAGCATACATACAGTCAGATTTATTTTACGATTCTTCATTGCAAGTGGCTTTCAACCAGCAGAAAGTTTGTGGCTATGGTTTCTAATTCTTCATTTTAATAGATGACCTCTGTTGCCTTAATTTTATTGGATACTTACAAAAATGTAATTGTCTGCCAGTGAAAGAGTAAGAATTACACAGGAAAAAGGCTCGCTAGGATTCCAACCTCTGCAGCTAATAGCTTATGAATGCAAGGGGAGCTTTCCAAGACCCACAGGGTTGCTTTGAAACTGCAGTTAATACTGTCAGATGCAATGAAGTGTACATAAACCTCTCCTGTTTTTATCACAAAGTGACTGGCTTGCATTATGAATTTGAAGTGTTCTTCCAGGTTATTAGTACAGCAGAGGCTAATTGGACGAAAGCCCACCAAAGGCTGCCTTTTTCCACAGTTAACAAATGACCTCACTGTGGTTTAGATCCATTGGAGTTCACAAGATCGTGGATGTCCAAAATTTCTTTTGGAGAATGTTCTCTCCACCAGTAGGCATTTATATTCCTCCCTGGGTTTTATGGGATAAGTGTTTTTTGATGGATTTCTGCTGTAGAAAGTGAATCCAAAGTAGTGTTCTGGTATGGTCTACAACCACATGTCTGTGGTGACGACCAGTATTTCTATGAAATAACAGACCCGCAGGGGAAATCGCCTTCCAAACCCTGGAGCCAGATTCTTCAACAAACTGCAGAATTTCCTTGGGTCTCAAGGGCCTCAAGCTCTATCCTTCGTCTATGGCTTGTGACCATTTCTGGGTCTTGCTGTTGACTGCAGAGTATTTTTGATGGTCCTGTGCGTGAGAAGCTTTCTCCAAGTATCTTCCCAGTCGCTATGTTGGAATTCCTCAGATCCCTAGCCAACCCAGCCAGTAATTGAGAGGGAGAGATGTGATACACATTTTTTCTTCTCTGGATGAAGGTCTATTCCTTCTTCTATTGAGGATGGGGCCGACTGTCAGTCTGAGATGTGTAGCCCTGTGGCTTCTGACTGCATACCTTGTGGTAAGCTTTAGCTATAGCTGCTGATATGCTCTTATATTAGAAGATAGTAGCTGGTCTTTACAGTGCTCTGAGATGGTAGATACCAGAATATCTTCTTTCTGCACAGATTAAATCTGTTAGGATTTTATGCAGACCCATACTTTTCCTCAAACTGAACCCAATTTCTGGTGAATTACATGATCTTATTTATTTAGTTTCCTTGGCAAGGGGACGAAAATGGTTGCCCATTTGCTTCCCCAGCTGTTTTTTCTCTCTCTTTTCAGTCTAGTCAGAAGCCTGGAAATTTCCTAGTGGTCTCCTGTCCATGTGCTAACTTGACCTGATTCAGCTTAGCATTTTGCAAATCAGCCAAGACTGGCTAGGGTGCTACTACCTATATATGTATATAAATGAAAATAAATTATGCTTCAAATCTACCTTTCTCAGTGGTGGGATTCAATTTTTTTACTACTGGTTCTGTGGGCTTGGCTTGGTGGGTGTGGCTTGTGGGCATGGCTGTGCGGTCATGTGAATGGGTGGGTCGCTGCACCCCCCTGCGCCCCATTTTTGGCCTAAAAAACCTCCCTGAAGGATCCTGGCAGCCAAATACGGGTGCGTGGAGCCTCTTGGAAGAGCGGGAAGGGACCAATCAGAGGTGGTATTTGCCGGTTCTCTGAACCAATCAAAATTATTGCTACCAGTTCTCCCGAACTGGTCAGAACTGTCTGAATACCACCTCTGATCCTTCTCCATTTCATGTATGGAATGGCTGCAAGGGAGACACTGGATATAACTTCCAGTTTCAAATGAATTGCAGTTGATTTTGTTTCACACGAATATTATTGCCTTAAAGCATAGTTTGTTAAAAGACACAAATCAAATCAAGTTTTTTTTAGATGTGCCTCTTAATATATTATAAATTAAAGCAACTACAGTTCCTGAATCAGACAAGGCAAACGGACTGATTTAAACCAGGGATAACACTGGAGAAGAGTTACCCAGATATAGTTTCTGTGCAGTGTAGGGTTAACACTAAATCTACTGTGTTTGGGGGGGGGGACTGCACTAGAAATTTTCTTTCATGATTTTTTAGTGACTATTATTAAGTATGCCACACCTAACATTGTGCATGCTGAAGTGTTGCCACAGAAAAATTGGGCTTTTGTGCATTTGGCTTCATATGCAGAGGCATTCTTTTGTGAAGGATTACAAACACAGCAAATTCATCTCTCTTGCTATGTTTCTCTAAATATAGAGTGGCTTAACATCATGAACCATTGTGTATATTCTATTTATGTGGTTTCTTCTCAAATTTTTCCTCCTCTTGCACTAAATCAGCCATTCCAGTCTATGATGGAACGTGCCTAAGCAGTGATGTCCTGGCTGAGCTGGATTTGTGTGTGTGTGTGTGTATGTGTTTTACAAAGTTGCTTGTGAGACCTGGTCATTTGCTTTTAAAGCATGATGTGAATGTGAAGTGGGGATATGAAACAAGTATTGCCAGGAACTACATATTTTATGATGGGCCATATGGGGTAGCTGAATGGTATGCATGCTTTAAAGATATAGTTAGATGATAAACTTTGCTTGTTCTGGTTTTTAGAATTGTTCTTAGTTCATTTTGCTTTTGCACGTAGTTTCTTGTGCATCAAAACAGCTAACGAGTTTTGTTGCTATGCCTATGAAGGAAAAAAACAAAAAGGTTCAGTTTTCCAAATGAGTTAAGGGCAATCCAGATGAGCAAATCTACATCTGTAGAAACCCCAAGAAGGTAGCATCATAAAATGATGAGAAGGGTTGTCATCATTCTGAGTAATGAACTCAGGAAGTCAGGACTCTGACACTTCTTTCAGATTCAAGAGATCCTTTATTGAGTACATCATATCGGCACTTAGAAAAGTGAAGCTAGCTCTAAATTATTCCCGTACTCTGGGATAGTTAAAAGAATAAGATTTTCCCTCCCCCCTTTAGGTTCCCGCTCAACTTCAACAAATGTCCATTGAAATGACATTGGTTCACACACCGGCTGGTTGATGTTATGGCTAGCTGGCTAAGGCACCATATTCCTGAGTCCCTCCCATCCTCTCTCCCCTCCCCCTTGAATGGCAACCAAGAAATGAAGCAGAAGTAAGCATGGCTTCAGCTGAAGTCATTTTGCAGGTTGAAAAGGGTTTCATTTCAAGTTCTTGTGGTCTTTAGTTTATGGGGCAATTTTCTTTGGCATTTAAATATCTATCATTTAGTTGAACGAAAAAGATACGAAAAGAACGAAAAAGATTTACCTCAGGAAATATTTCTATTCAATCACTACTTTTCTAAATGATTCTCTCCTTGCAGCTGTTGTCAATAACTTTTAGTGTTGTAAACAATTTAAACTCAGTGTGCTAAGCCATAACATACTGAGTAAGCCTTAAGAGTAGGCCATGTGGGATTATGGATAAAACACTGAAGTAGGACCAAAAGGACCAGGTTGATTCACTTTCAGCTGTAGAAGCTCCCTGGGAGATGTGGGGCCATTCATTTTCTCTGACCCAAAGGATTGTTGTTATGGCAAACAAATTACAAAGGAAGTTGCTGAGTGAGCTCCAGAAGAAAGAAACAAAGAGATAAAATTGTATCTCAGTTCTCCAAGTGAGGTATATGCAAGCTGGTGACGTTAGTGCATTGATGAGAGGGCAAATCTGCGATGGTATGCTGGCTTCCCTGAATTTTTGCTCTCTGAATTACATATAATGAAGATTGATGGGCTTTGTCAGATACCATTTTCTTCTTGCCTTGGTCAAAGCAGGTCAGAAAAATAGTACAGCAATAGGAGCTATTTAAGCCTATTAAATTCTTTCCTGGTGATGGGAGACGGATACTCAGATAAG
Source organism: Aparallactus werneri (assembly GCA_032468035.1). NCBI lineage: Eukaryota > Metazoa > Chordata > Lepidosauria > Squamata > Lamprophiidae > Aparallactus > Aparallactus werneri. The sequence continues at coordinate 107,479 of JANHFQ010003076.1, forward strand.
AAAAACACTTTAAAATGGGTATGATTTTTCACTGATCTGCAAATACAGCTGTATAATACAATGTGTATATAATGCAACCTATTATTTCCTTTGGAGTAGACTACACTAAGGAGCCAAATGTAAACTTCGAGGGTATGACCTAGAGAAATTTATTGGTTTCATCTAATAGCTCACATTCCTAAGGACTTCTGTCATTCTTGTATCAAAAGTAGCCAAGAGAGGGGGGGGGGACAGTAATTTTTCTCTTGGTAAACATCTACATTGCAGTCTCTGATTGCTGAGAGTTGATATTTCATTTTGGATTGAATTCTGTAGATGGCTGCTATTTATAATAAGGAAATATGAGTGGATTTCCTCATCTCAAATAAGTTTGACAGCTCCAAAGTTCAAAAACATCTTTTACAACATACTTTCCCTTTGTCACATGAAGTATTTACTGTTTCCTGGTATGAATTAACAGATGAGTTTTTGTGCCTTTCGTCAATTAGAGAGGTAATATTTCCATTTTGAAGACTGAAAGATGGAAAATCTCCCTGATGCAGGTATTGTAAATTATTACAGAAGTTTGTAAGCTCTTTCAGGTGGAAGTTTGTGCAGGACTACACAGGGAATAGGGAGAAACCCTTAAGGAAGTTATTATAAAAGCGCCATCATAATAAATCTACCAAGGACTTCAACATTTCTCTCTACCCTCCTGTAAGCTACCTCACACCTTGCATTTTTTAAAAGGTGTACACCTCAATTGTTATAAATTAACACCACCTCAAACTTTGCCTTCCTGTTTCCTAAATGTTTTGTCAGCTGTGGAATAGCTATTTTTCTGCTTGATTCTCTTGGTTTAGAATGTTTTTTCATGGTAGTTTTGCAAGGCTGGCCAGATGTTGATATACTGTATGTGTTTCCCTTACACATCTCCACATCAGTTTCTGGTTGTGTTTCCTTCTTAGAGGGAAAACAAAGCATGTAGGACTTCCCCTGGGGTGGAATTGAAGATATAAAAGGGTGGGTGATTGTAAATGTGCGCTAAAAGTCCCTACTTACGCTACAGTTTTATACTATTCTACCAGTGGTACTATTGCCCATCTTTCTGATTTTGCAAGGACTTCTGTTTCAATTGTTACATCCTCACCCCGACATGCAGCAATGGCAGAAAAAGAAGGAGTAACAATGGAAACCAGAGAGGGGTTAAAGAAACCACAGGTAAATACGTGGCACAAATGACAAGATAATATGGGCTCTCAAGAAATGTTCTGGATTAACTTTATAATAAGGTTTTGTAAGAGACTGAGGAGATTACAGTTTACGCATTGTTAGCTCACTACAAATGTAGGAAATACTCTGTTCCTTGTAACCATATAAAGTCAAATAGAATTGTTTGGCCAGCCAGGCGTTTAAATGTAAGGCTTTGCCTGACTTTGCTTTATAAAACTGACTAAAAAGGGGAGGGGCAGGGAAGGAAGAAATCGCAGAGCTAATAGCCTGCTGATGCAAATTCTTTTTTTAAACAAAAAATAGTTTAAATGCTATATAACAAAGAGCATTGTGGTCTCATTAATGGAAGTTAAAAGATTTTGAATTAGAAATTAAAATAGCTGCCCACGAGTCTTTATGGAAAGGAGATGCAAGAATCTGAAACCTCCAACAAAATTTGCACTGAATCACCTGCAGCTCTGCACAACACACAACATCTATATACAAATTTTATTGAAGGATTTTTTTAACAGATACCAATATTAGAAAAGAATAAAATAATATGAAAAAAGAATATTGACTGAAAAAGAAAATAGGAAAAGAAAAGAAAAAATAAGCAGCTTCCAATCTCTTTGACAATGGTTATAAATGCATTTATATTTTACTTTTAAGATTACATTATAATTTCCTTCTTCCATAGGCAGCCATAGGCAACCCTTTATCACAATTTCATCTTTTTTCTTTCTTCAGAAAAAATTGTAAGGGGTTTCCAGTCACTATTAAATGCAACAGTTGATCATTCTCTAAGCAAACAGGCTGATTTTGCCATCTGTTCTACTTCCATCATTTTCATTAACCATCCTTCCATTTTGGGTATATCGGAGTCTTTCCATTTTCTGTGCATATTGTAGCCTTGTAGCAGTAATCTTATAAAAATAGTCTTCTCTAATTCTTTTCTAGCTGACTGTCCCTTAATCCCAACCAAGAAAAGTTCTGCTAACCCAAAATTTTCTGACTTGTTTTACAAATCAACCGGGCAAACCTAACACTGAGGTAGATACTGTATGCTCACTGACCGTACAATCAACAAGGAGAAGGAGGAGTTACTTAACAAGATGATATTTATCCAGTTTATCCGCCATATTCACATAATGGTTTGGATCACAGATTACACTAACCATGGCTTAACATTGGTTGAGGGACAAAATAGAGCTCATGGAGAGATGACATAAGGCTATACAAATTCTTTGAAGGAAGGGCTTCCGGCATGTTGTCTTAACCATTATTATACCCAACTAGCTGTTGAGATACAATAGCAGTTTCCAAATATCTGAGGATCGCCACATAGAACAAAACGAATGGACTTATTCTCTACAGCTCTAGAAATCGGGACCAGAACCAATGCATTAAAACCACAAGTAAGGATGTTTAGGCTAGCTATCAGAAGGAACTTCTTGACTGTCAGCCAGTTGAACAGTCTACCACATGATGTTGTGAGTTTTTACTAGAGGTTTCAACAAGAGGTTAGAGCAGGGATCCCCAAACTTGGCAACTTTAAGACT
>JANHFQ010003079.1:26560-38027 GCA_032468035.1 Aparallactus werneri
GTTCTCAAAATTATTGCTACCGGTTCTCGGGAACCTGTCGGAACTGGCTGAATCCCACCACTGATCAGCACCTTGCAATATACAGTGTATATAAGCAATATTATCATCCAGTTAAATTCAATGATTTATCAATGATTCAATGACACCTTTTTGTGGTTGCTATGTACATTGAAAGTGCATTGCAAATGCAGACAGTGAAATTAACTTATGCCCACTGTACTGTATTTTTCTTTTACATAATCTATGTCTTTATGCTTTGCATAAAGGAAAATAGAGAGAGAGAAAGGAAGACTTAACTTTTACATTCTGTTTATTTTAAGCATTAGTAACAAATAGTAATGACACCAGTTAATTAGATTTTGTCCATCTGAGCTGACTGCACTTTCCATTGAACAGGCAAACTATATTCTTAGAACTGTTTTCAGCAAACATAAACTTCGTTATACGGGGCTCTTATTACAACACCATGCAGGACTTTTTCCGAACAGACTTTAACTACAATAATACTGAGGATCTTATTTTAGTTCATCCGTGTAACAAACAGATCAGAAGCCAGATACAATTTGCCAACTATCAATTCTATTGCAGTTGACTCCAGACCTTACCTGTCTTAATCTCTATATTCACATCCAAGACATAGAATCACTTCCTTCATCCTGTTGAGGTGGCATTATTATACCTATTAATATCTGTTCAGTCACCTGAGCAGCCATAGCAATAACCTCAGCGGATGCCTTTGCATTTCCTTCTTGTATGGGCTCTGAATCTCACAAGGATCATTCTGAAGGAAAAAAGCACATTTATCAACTATCTACATCCAGTGACTTCTTGTTGCTCAGTCTAGATTATCTGGTACCACTAATTCTATTAGACCAAAGACTTGATTGTGTCTTTTGGGAACTCTTTGAAAAATTGTAATATAAAATGTAATAAAAGCTGGAAATTATTAAATACATTGGAAATATTAATCTTGTATAGGTTGAATAGGTTAATTAAAAAGGAGTGTTTCTTTGGGCTCAAAATCTTTTTTCTTTAGGATAAATGTCATACCAGTCAAATAATCATTCCTTAACTCCAGAAAATCTGACATGATAGAGATGATTTAAGTTGGGGAATAAATCTAGCTTCCCAAGCTAAACATCCTCAAAACAATTGCTGTGAACTGTAGCCCAGATTATATAAAGTATGTGTAATTCACTTTTCCAAAAATTAAAATACAAATAAATCTTTTTGTGACAAAAACAGTACAATGCTGTTCATTGTCTTCTGTCTGTCACATTGAAATCTCCTTGAAAATTACATGATGTTATACAACACTTCTATATGTATTTCCCTGTGAACTGCCTGAGAACAATTCACCAGTTTTGTAGGGTCGACAACTAGATAGTATCCAAGTTCTACAGTATTCTCCTGTTTTTATTTTTTATGAAATAGTGAAAACCTCTGATGGTATTTATCTTAACATCAGAAAGAGAAGCATATATTAATGAAATGTTCTGTCTCATAATTCCATGTGCTCTGTTACAATACAATCATAATAAAAATAGTAAATTTCTAGTGACCTCCTTATAAAGGTAAAATAAGCAAAAAGAGAATAAGATTTAGGAATAAAATAGAGTTTTGCAACATGGAAAAGAAGACTGGGTGCTAGCTGCCTTAACAACCTCATATTGATTTTGTGACTATGTCAATTACTGTTGGCACATGCTTTCTTTCAGACTCTTCCTTATTGATCCTTTGGTTACCTATCTACATGTTCGTCCTTTGAGTTTATAAAATGAGATATATAGGATGGGACAACTTTCTCTCTAGCTGAAAAATAGGTACCACTGAGCAAAAGAAGCCAGAAAAGTCTTAGAAATAATCAAATAGTCATGATTAAGCAGAATCTAAGCCCCCTTGGTCAGTAGTGTCAGTGCTGTTGCTCCAAATGTTCTAGTGTCAAAAGCATTGGATGGCATCAGAAGTGATCAAGGACTTAGAGAAAAAAAATACAAGATTTATGATATGATAAACTGAGAATACTTGATCTGAGGCCTGCGACCTGAAACCTGGATCATTTGTGGAAAATCAAAAGCTTTGCAATCAGAATCAGAATAGAGCTGGAAGGAACCTTGGAGGTCCTCTAGTCCAGCCCCATTCTCAAACAGGAGATCCTATACCATTTCAAACAAGTGACTGTCCAGTCTCTTCTTAAAAATCTCCAGTGATGAAGCATCACAACTTCTGAATACAAGCTCTTCCACTGGTTAACTGTTAGAAATTTTCTCCTTAGTTCCAGGTTGCTTCTTTCCTTGATTAGTTTCTACCCATTGTTTCTTGTCCTTCCCTCTGGTGTTTTGGAAAATAAATTGACTCCCTCCGCCTTGTGGCAGCTTCTCAAATACTGGAATACTGCTATCATGCTCCCCTTAAACCTTCTTTTCTCTAGACTAACCAAACCCAAATCTCCTTTGCACTTTTTCCAAAGTTTCAACATCTTTTTTGTAATGTGGTGATCATAACTGGTCCAGGTGTCCAGTATTCCAGGTATGATCTTACACTTACCCCAGCCTGATGTTATCTGCAAATTTGATGAGTTTCCCCTAATCTAAATTATTTATGAAGATGTGGAAGTGTACTGGACCAAAGCCAGAATCTATGAGGTACCCTAATGTATGCTTCTCTCCATATAGATTTCTTTCAACTAAGGACTACATGCTGAGTCCAGTTGATCAGCCAGGTAGGAATCCATCAGGTGGTGACACTGTCTATTCTACATTTTTCTATCTTACTAAGAAGTAGGCTATGGTCTACTGTAGTTTACTGATGTTTAAGTAAACTTTGTCCACAGTATTTCCCTGATTCACTCATTTAGACACTTTGTCAAAGAATACAATATGATTTGTCTAGCATGATCTATTTTTGACAAAACCACGCTGACTTAACAGATAACAGCATGTTGACAGAGTTGGAAGGGATCTTGTAGGTCATCTAGTCCAACCCCCTGCCCAAGTGGGATAATTGCCTCTACCTAGGATTGAACTCACAGCGTCCTGATTGTGAGGCAAGAGCTCCACCTCTAGTAATAACTTTGCTTGTTTTCAGGTGTTCACAGATCCATTGCTTATTTTTTTTAGGATCTTCTCAGGTATTGGTGTCAGGCTGATTGGTCGTTAGTTTTCTTGATTCAATATAATTAAGAAGCTTTGACAACTAATTTTCATATCTTTGGTCTTGCATCAAGTACTGAAATCACATACTTTCCACACTTAATCTAGTCAAATGCTCAAAAATTTCAGAGGAAAGTTTGTCTTAGCAGAATGGGATAACCTGACTATTTAAGACTGTCAAATTCAAACTGTAACAGAATAACAGAGTTGAAAGGGATCTTGGAGGTCTTCTCATATTTCCCATTAGTCCCAGGACAAGGAAAAACATGTTCCACTTTTATTACATTTTCTTTTCCTCACAAGCAAGCTACATATTCTGATTTTGGCTTCCACATCCATCAGAATTTATGCTCCAGTTGTTTTCCTTTTCCCTCTCTTGTGGGCAACTGGTTATCTTTATGGATTCTTGATTTTGACTACAACTTCAACTTCCCAAAGCAGTAAAGCATATCAAGTTCTATTTTTATTTATTTATTTGGATGGATTTTAACTGCTCAAAAATGCAAGAATGTGCTGGATTCTGTCAATCAGAGTTAATTACTGTAATACTTCTTTGGCAGGTTTTTCTTAAATGATCTTTCTCCCAGGTAAAATGATGTTGATTGTTACCTGCATTGGATTTTATCAGCACATTGCTTCCACTTTATGTAAATTGTGCAAAAAAGTAGAAACTAAACCAATTTTTCAACTGTCAAGTCAACTGAAACAAATCTGTCTCTCCTTCACCTTTCTGAGATTGGTCAAAATTGCTAGTTTTCTGTGGCATTGCGTTAGCTTTCTGGGATACTTTGGAGAGCATCATCCCCATTGCTCATGTGGAAGAAAGATTCAGTTCCCAACAGAGTCAGTGTTCCTACAGGAGAGAGAGTGTCATCTTGCGTTTCAACTCAGAAAGAAGGAGGGTCGGGCTATTAAAAATGACATTAAACATCACTTAAACACTTTTACATCCATGATTTATACTCAGATTAAATATGTTCAAACCACTTTTTTCCAATAAGGTAAATAGAATAATATGTTTTCTGGTAAAGATAGTTTTCAGTGCTGTCTTAAATTTAAAAGCATAGTATAGAAGCCACAATAGAGAAATTTGAAAGATGAAGTCAAATACATAGAAGTCCAATTCATAGAAAGCAGCACACATAAAAAAGCATCACTATTATGATTTTGTCTACCACATACATAGACCTCACATGAATGATTCCTATACATTCATTTTCTATGCCACATTCCTAATTTTTTTTCTAGTGTAAATATGATCATGCACAACAGTATGTATAAATATGTGCTTATTCATTTAGCAAGATAGATTATACAGGAGAGAATTGTAGACATACAAACATTTTCTTTTTGATATGTATCCAGTCCAACTTTTCCACTGGACATTTTACATGAGCTCACAGTGGAGACTAATGGACAAGTGGTCAGTTGAGTTTCTATAAGCTGACAATTGCATGTTGCACAGAAGATAGACTAAGCCATGTTCAGGTGGTAAGTTTATGTCTAAACCATAGCTTATACCTTACAGCACAAACTATACATTTTCCCATCTTATATAGTTCAGCTGCTTTAATAATTAGTAATTAGGAAGGGCAATACTTCAATAGTAGAATATTTATTTGTCTAAAGAAAAAGATGCTAACCTTCATTTTTCATATTTCCAATTCAAACGATCACATAATATATAATGGGAAAAACTTCCCAGGTGAAATACCACAGTGTTTTCCTCAGACATAGTACAATATTGATCTTGTTGATAAAATTATATGGCTTGGTATAATAATATAATATAGCTTCCTGTAATTTTACTGATTTTCATTCAACAATGCAGAATTTTTATTGTTGTCTTAATCCTGAAAAAAATTACCACCATATTTTATTTCACAATGTTAAAATCTCTGATTTGCCACTCATTTCTTTGTCACTGCAGTAGCATATTTGCCTTCTGAGCAAGGACGTCATTCATCAAAGCTTTTTCCCCTCTTCTGCCTCTTTCACGTGCATCTCAAGGAAAATAGATCACTCCTTCATAACAGAACTGTAGAACAAGAAGAAAACAAATATCAGCCACAGTGGCATCAGTGGCAATTTTGGAACCAACATAGTGCTTGCTAAATAATATTTCTTTACTTTTCTAGCATTTCAGAAAATACACATTAGGATCTGAACTGAAATTCTGTTTTAAATCTCAACCTGAATTCAAAAACAAAATACTATACAATCTGCATACAATAGAAACGGATTGACTTTTTATTTACAAGGAAATGACTGTACAGAGATGCAGATGTTGAATTTTTCAGTGTGTTTTCAGGTTGATCAAAGCTGGTTCCCTAAGTCTTAAGAGCAAGGTTTCTAGAGATTTGCTGCTTCTGGAAGTTTGGGGATTATAGGTCCCAAAATTGTCAGTAGAATTTCTGTGAATATGTGTGAAGGGCAATCAAACTGGAAAATGTTAATGTAAAGAAGGCCTTTGTTAACACTTGAAATCTGTAGTCTTCTTGAAAATGCTGAGCTATGATTTCACCCAGCTCCAGCCAGCATGGCTAATAAAGAGCCATGTTGGAAAGTATATTTCAACAACATCTGGAAGACCACATCTTTCTTATCCCTTTGACATTCTTGCCATTTTCCCAATGACCTCAAGATCCAAATATTGATATTTAGACATCATCATGACTTCTTATAGATACCTATGATAGTTTACTTACAATTCCAGAGATTTTGAATTCATTAATGGATTAGTCTAGTTTAGTATATTAACAAAAGAGTTTTAAAAATTCTTCCCCACCATCGTCATTCATTTGGTATAATTTTATTTTCTCATCATTTGAAGAAGGAGGAGGGAAAAACACCCTGCAGTCTATCTCAAACAAAAAGTTTGTTCTTTTTCTTTTCCACTGGAGAAATTCATGATAATTATTCTTCTGCACCTGCCTAATGGGGCTGAAGTAATTCAATTGTCATATTGGTGTAGATTGTTGCTTTGTGTAATGTATCACCCCTGCTGTTTCTCTTTTAAAAAATTCTATACTCTTCCATTATTCAGCAAGGCCTAATGATTACTCCAACATTTGCACAGGCTGCACTATTTTGATTTTAATTGACTTCACTCTTTTAATTAAATATATTTGGTTTTTAATGCTTTTGTTGACATGCATGGTTTTGTCTTTATCAGTAGTTCTTCCATTTGCTTTCTAGTGTCTATGGACTTTTTATTAATGGCTCATTTTAAAGAAGAGGGTTGCACTCATTAGCTTTTTTATTTATAAAAAGCTTGAATAGTTTAAAGATTATATGAGAAAAACTGAATTTGGAAAGATTAAAAGAAGCCTCAACATATGTCTTCAGTAAAATGTGTAGTGCATACATTTATAATGAATAGATTTTATTGCAAAAAGGATTGTGTTTCAGCTTACCTCTAATTTATCTTGGAACAAATTTTAAGCCATTAGAAACATATTGGTCAAGCTTTTTACACAAAGGGGTATATACACATTTTCCTTAATTGCTTTCTTCCTACAATTGCAAAAAGAATTCCTAAAAAAAACTAGTTCTAGCTAAATAATGTTTTTCTATGGTATACTTTTTTTAAACTAAGCCCATTTTTCAAGAATTATGTATTTTCCTTTCTTTAAAAGAAGAGCTATTCAAAGCAAAATAATTCTTAATTTTCTATACAAATTATTGTTATCTAGATGTGCAGCAATGATCTTTACATGTATTTATTTTTTTAATATTACAATATTCTATCTTTCTGGTAAAATTATGGCAGCATAGATACTAATATCTTTTAATTTTGGCTTCAGAACATCAACAACACTATTGGGCTGAGAGAGAATTACTGGCCAGTAAACTCTAAGCGGTGAATTGAATATGGAATTTTTTTTGTGTCCATGTAAGATATCTTAAACAAACTTCCTGCAGAAGCCCCAGCCTAGGTGGAAAAGCAGCTCAGCTGTGCTGCAAACATAGCAAATAAAGGTAGCTATAGACTGAGGGTGGGAGGGGCCAGCAGTCCCCCCAATTTTTTTTTCAAAAACCAGCCGGCGTAATTTACTGGTTCTTTGAACTGTGCAAAATCCAACAAATGGTTCTCCCAAACCGGGCTGAACTGGCTGAAACCCACTCCTGTACTAAGGCCATCTTAATATAATGTGAATTTCTATGTATTAAAACAAATCACATTACTGTTAAGACAAAGTATTTAGATTTCAACTGCTAAATACCTGATTCATAACATGATTAAACCAAAGTAGTGAGATACTGTATATGTAGCAATTGGTGCACTTGATATGAGTGGAATGAAATGGTCTTAAACATTAATGCTTCAGCTGAATCAGTTTGTAGATTTGGCTGCCTGTCCTTTGTAAAAAGAACTAAATTGGCTTTCATCTTCAATTGAAGAACAAACCATGAGACAATTAACAGCTTTTCCAGCAAGCATAGCTCTAGTACCTAGGAGACTCAGAATTTTCAGGAAAGGAATGTCGATGGCGAGAAGCCAGGGTATTCAATAACTGTGAACAATCAAACTAATTTTATCTGCACAAAAAGAATGGATGTATAACACAAATGCCTGGTAAGACATTGGCTGCCAGCCAGCAAAAATAGCGTGATTCATTCTAGGTTACAAAAGCTGGGAAGTGTGCAAGAAGAGGAATGCTGGGATGGGTAGGATCATAAATATTAAGATGTATTAAAAAGGTTACAAAGTTTGGAGAAACAGATGATTAAGAACAGAAAATGTAGACAAGGATGCGTATGGTCATGGTGCCATATCTACTTTCCTGATGCATCCAACTCATTACAGTACAAGAGCAGCAAGATTGGAGGATGACATCTGGAAACAAAAGTAGACTAATAATTTTAAAGATGCAGGTGGTATCAGTCAGATTGCTAAAAGTAAAAAAGACAGAAGAGATTCTTAACTTGTTAAAAAAGTAAAATGAAAAATCTAGCTAATGGCAAATATTTAAAAAATAATCCTAAGGAATACTGAAGAAGTGATGGTGTTAGACAGTTTAATGTTCCTGTGCTCATAACTAATAATAGATAAAGATGGACAGATTGATATATTTATAATACTAGCTTTGTAACCATCTTACCCAGGTATAGTGGTGCAGGAGGCTGCTCCCGTGCTGTCTGCTCTGTCACTGCTCAGGCTTATAGTGGCAGCTCTGGCGCTGCATCATGCGGCCACACCGGGCCCAAAGTATTCCTTGCGGCTCCATGTCATCAGGGTAGAAAGTGTTATCGGTGATGGAAGAGGCTCAGAGACACCCAGCGCAACCTTGTTCCACTACTGCTTCCTCCTAATGGACACGGCTTCAGGGACAGCTGGAAGGCCTGTGCTACACATGTGCCACATGCGGCGCCTGTGCAGTACAGGTTTGCCAGTATGTTGATGGGGGTCTGCACTTCAGCACCCTTTTTGGGGGCACAGACCCCCCATGGTGTTTGTTACCCCCCCAGAGTGTAAGGAACCCATATGCAAAGTTTGGGTGAGATTGGTGCAGGCGTGGGTAAACCTATAGGACACATACAGTACATACATACCCACACACCCACACTCTGCTTTATATATTATATAGATATATTAATCCAGGGAGCAAAGAAATAAGAAAGTTATTCTGAAGAATACTGTTAAGTGTATTTATATGACAAATAAATTAGAATAAGTCTTTCTAGTAGCAAGCCATGGCTTTTAAAGCTGCACACTTGAGAAAAAGCAAGAGCAAAAATATCCCTTTGGGTTACAGATTTGGAGATAGTTATTATGGGAACCAAGAACTGTGAAAAAAACCCAAATCAATCCAGAATCAAATAAACTTTAAGTGTTCCCTTGAAATGAAGATCAGCAAGCAGAAATGCATATACTTTTGGCATTTGATTGAAGCAAATTGTGAACTAGAAAAATCAGTTGTGCTTGGCAAGTTTAACGTAGTATAAAATGGTAAAGGATAAAGTGGATAAATGGGATCAAGGAGATTAAAGGAATGTTCTTAGGAAATTATGCTTGGAAACAGGTTGAGATATGAGCAAAAAGCCCAAGTAGAGGGTGCCAAAGTAATTGATTCAATAGCAAAGCTCACCACATTTTGGGAAATCTGCCCCATAGTGAAGTTACTTTACTTTTTCTACCTTTCTTGCTTGTTTTTAATGTTAAGCTTTATGTTTAACAATGGTTTTCAGCCTATTGACAGACCACATGCCATAACTAGTAATAGGCAAATCCTCATGTAAGTAATTAAATCTACAGGAACAATTCTGCTTCTCATTTCTCATTGTAGCAGATAATCAGAATGCGGTTGGCTCAAGTGTAAAATGCAGAAATTAATGATCCTATGTAATACACATTCGTATTTTTGTTTGAAGACAAAAGGTAGGGAATCCCACCAATTGTTGAATTCCAATTTAAACAAAGTTGAGAGAGAATATTACAAATGAATTTGTATTCAACATAATTAATATATTGAAAACGGAGACACAAAATGCATCTTTGAGATTTTTGTTCCAAACACCTCATGCAAGAAATCAACCAGAATATTATAAGTGTGTCTTTCTGATATGCAATAAATATTAAACTTTGCTGAGTAGTGACCAATAACATTTTATGTATGGCATCAATATGAATGCCCTGTTCTGCTTAAGACTGCAATAAAGTACTGAACTACAACTTACAGCCAGATCAAATCTAGTTCAATTAATTTCAACATATCTATTCCAACTACGATAGATGTAATTCTATGTGTTAAGCAGAGACATAAATTTTAAAAAATCCAAAATTGTAAACAGATTTGGCTTGTGTGTACTTGTGTGGCTTGATTTTGTTAATCAAGTAGAAAAATCAAGAAAGAATGGTATGTTTGAAAGCAATCAATTACATAATGGTATACATTTTGAAATAGTAATGCTTCTAAATTTTATTATTTTCATGCCTAAAAATGTAATGCAGCTAATTTGTTGTTTGTTTTAAAATTATTTCTACTAATTTGGATAACAAGGCATCCTTTCAACATCATTTATATGAAACATTTCTATGGATGTATGAATCACCTCTATGTAGTCCTTTAAATAAGCAAGAATACTAATACTGGAAATATTAGTTATATCTTCAAAAACCTGACCAACTAATTATAATTATTATTCTTCCTTTGCCTACATGGCTCACATTACTTTTTTGAATACTGGCATGGATTTGTAAGCATAAGGAGAAATGTAGGAGGAATCCTGTTGAATTAGAACAAACACTGTTTCATCATCCATTTTTTTGCTATGAGCACTGAAGCTTTCAGGAGATCTAGCAGGCAATTTTGTTATTCTTAATGCTGTCCAGAAAATTAATCTTGGATACAAAAATACATGCCTTAATTTAGTGGCCTACCTGATCAGTGGATGCCTTCTAGTCTTAGTAAGTACTAAGTAGGATAACCATGAAACACAGCATGCAGGTAATATTTTGAGAGAAAACATGTATTAATTATAAAAACAACAATCAGAATTAGAAAATAGTCATTTCTATACACAAAATAATTCTTAGTTCTCCCCATAGATAGAAGAGGTTCCCCCACATTTAATGAAGATCCATTATGCCAACAGTGCCAATAAAATTTACAGTAACAGTAGGAGTAATCAGATACTTTGGTCATCCTCAGCTTCAATTTACAGGGGTTTTGGGGTGGGGGTCTGTTATCCTCTCATCTGGTTCAAACATGACAAATGAATCATGGGCTTCCTTCTGATCAATACTCCTTGAGTTAACCTGCTGCAAGATGAATTTATTTCTTCTTCTGCACTAAAGTCATTATATAAAGGTTGGCAAACAAAATCACAAAATAAATGGCACCAAAACAGAAAGACTCATTCAAAAAGACTACTTCAGGGATGATGACACAACCTTCCATTTTTAAATAAATGAACATGAAAAATCAGTCCTCCATTTTTTACTGGTTTTCCTAGAAAATCTATCAAATTGAGGAAATTGCATCTATAAACTGCTCTCTTTATCCAAGTTTATATATTTCAAAGAAAGCAGAGGTGAAAGAATAATAAAACACTGGAATGAAATTAATAGCCATTTGCTTCCATTTTTATCAGATTTTATTTTATCATCATATGGGAAATTTCCCTGACCACATTGGTTTTTATTTACTATTTCTTTTTATGTATCTATTACTGTATTTGTCTCTCTCTCTCTCTCTGTGTGTGTGTGTGTGTGTGTGTGTGTGTGTGTCTATATATATAAAACAGAGCCCTCCTAAGTTAGTTAGTTTGTTTGTTTCTTTGTATGTCAGATATAGGCTCCTCCAGGGCTG
>JANHFQ010003079.1:47443-62260 GCA_032468035.1 Aparallactus werneri
ATACAGACATATGAGCACCCATGGCAACATCAAGAAAACTGGTATTATGCATTCTTTGTTCATACTGTTTGCTCTAGGTTTGGAAAAGATTCATTAATGCCTACTACAGGATAGGTCTTTTAAAATAATTAGGTATAAGGATAATAGATGAGATATTACTTTGCCTTTTAATTTGTAACACTATCTGGTACCCCACAGAGATGTGATATAATGCAAATGGACCAAACTACCAAATCAGGATTCAACAGTGAAAATCAGCATCCTGTAAATTCAAATAAGCCAGCTAATTTCTAGTCCAACAAGGTAATTTCCAGCAAGATTCTTCTGATGTTTTTCTCTGTTTGTAATTTGCATAATTAAATAGCTTGGTGTTTCAAAGCAGCCACAGTAGTAAGGTCAGAGGGTTATATGTTAAATAGCAACAACCTCATTTTTTAAAGAAGAAGCAGAGAGCAGCTGATCTGCTGTCATATAATTTTCTCTTGCTCTTCTCCCCCTCCCTTTTGGGGTGAAGGATCACAGACATATTACTTTGACATAGGAAAAATAGGTCTTTGTGCCTCTCCAAGCAACAGAGGATCACAGATGTCCTTGAATATTGAAAAATCTCTTTAATGATTTCTTTCTGCTTCCCTCCCTAAACAGCAGGTCATTTTTTTTCTAACATGAGCATCTCTTCATAAGATATTGCCTCTATAAAGAAGGAAAAAACTAAAAGGTCATATGTCAAAGTTTTGAGCTACACTTAAATATTAAGAAATAATATTCATATCTTTTCAAAAATCAGTTTCATTTGACTGGTTCATAAAAGTAAACAGATTATAGACATTTCTTCTGTTATTTTTCTTTAACTGGAGATCAGTCAAAACATAACATAAGAGCATAAAGAAAGATGACATGGATTGCTATCTAGTTGCTTTGCTTCAGTTCCTTTCTTGGATGGAGGATTACATTAGCAAGAATATTTATTTCATACTTTTTGAAAAATTTTGGATATAGCCTTTTGCTTGCTCTATTTAGGATTGATATGTTCACATGGATTACTAGCTTAAACACCAGTGATTTTAATGGTCTGTTCATTAATCTCTCATTATTTAAGTTTTCAAGATCTGATACAAAAACTTCTGATATGCCACAAATTTTCCATTCCTTAATATCTTTCCATTTTGTCTCAGAATATTCTAAAATCAACAGAGAAAACTTCTAATGATATATCACTACTAAATCTATACTCTATGGATTTCTTTAGCATTCAGTATTATGCAAATGAGTGCAACACATATGAAAAGCATTAGGCTGTGGAAAGCCTCTGAAAGGATTATGAAGCCTTCATGAACAGCGTGCTTTTTCATGGCATATCCAGAACATTGGAACAAGTGGTACAGCAGTCAGTTTAAGGTGTCTTGTTTATTTTAAAGCTTTCAACAATTAGGTCTGTGTACAAGTTTATATATTTAGGGCCATTTTATTGCCATTGGGGTGTGATGTTTCAGCAGCGCTTTATCATTTCAGCATGCAGCAAGATTGTTATGTATTTGGAAAAAGCAAATGAAGCCAAGTGAGGTTTGCTCATCAATTTATGTTTATTTATTTATTTAAAATATTTATATTACTACCTATCTCAGTGGATAACTTGGGGAAGTGAGCAATTTAAAAAACAAATAACACAAGCAACAAACAATGCTGTGCTATGCTATGCTATGCAAAGTCATGCACTGAGCCCCCAAAAGATTTAAGCCATCATCTATATATATAAAACAGGAATGTGGCGGACATTGTGTGTATGTGGCTGAGTTTGTATGTATGTCGCTTATAGGCTTCTCCAGGGCTGCACCAATCTGCACCAAACTTCACACACAGGTAGCTTGCCCTCTGGAGACAAACACTGGGAGGATCAGATATTTTTTACAAACCTCTGTGCCCCCTAAAATTGCTGCTGAACAGCCTGCCCACCCCCCTCAATGCTGAAGAGCAAGCCAGGATAATTGATGAGGTGCCAGAGAGCAGCATCAGTATGCAGATCATTGGTTGTGAGGCTAGGGAGAGAGAGGCAGGAAGATAGAACTACAAATCCACAATGCTCTGAGACAAGATGGCGGGTATGCTTCTCTGGGTTCTTTTGCAACTGCTCTGATGTTCAGAGCATGTGCAGAACAGGGTTACTTCAAGGATTTTTGCAAATTGAGGTAGGAGCTGTCAGGAGAAGGCAGCAGAAAGTTGAAGCACCAGCTGGGGTAGCTTTTGAAACTGTTTCCCTTCCAGCCTCCAGCCTCTTGGTGAGTCCCTGTGCTACGATGGCCTTCTCTTTTCCTTCCCTTCCCTTCCCTTTTCCCCATTTCCTTCTTTTTTTCCCTTTCCTTTCCTTCCTTTCTTTTTCCCCATTCCCTTTTTCCTTCCCTTCCTTTTCCCCATTCCCTTCTTTTTCCTTTTATTCCTTTCCTTTTTCCCAATTCCCTTTTTCCTTCCCTTTTCCCCCCTCCTCCCATCCTTTTTCTTTCCTTTCCACTTTCTTTCCCCTTCCCACTTAGCAATAGTGCTTACACTTATATACTACTTTACAGTGCTTTCCAGCCCTCTTTAAGCAGTTGACAGAGTCACTCTCTTGCCCCCAACAATCTGGATCCTCATTTTACCCACCTTAGAAGGATGAAAGGCCAAATCAATCTCAAGCCAGTCACAATTGAACTGCTGGCAATGAGCAGAGTCAGCCTGCAATACTGCATTGTAATCACTGCACACGCGTATGCACACACACACACACACACACACACACACACACACACACAACCAGCTCCAGGTTTACTCGGCCTTCCATCCTTCTGAGGTGGGTAAAATGAGGGGAGGCAGCCATCGCACAAGGATGTAATGGGAGGGGGCCAGCGCCAACGGGAGAGCCATATAGACCATCAGGCCCAACTCCACCCAGGCAAAGCCAGATACCAAGCTTTTTTGCTCTATTACTTTTCCAACATTTCACTACCTCCAGTTTCATTTCTAACATTTATTTTCCCTTTACAATAATGCATTCCCACAAAAAAATACATAGGCAACACCAGGTAATCAGCTAATTCAAACTAAATTCTCCAAACATCCTGTCCCAAGAATTTGGGGGAAAGTATTTCAGACATAATGGAAAACCAACAGACTTGGAAACAAGTCAGATCTTCGCAAGATCTTGTTCCATGCTTCAACTTAATTGTATTACAACATCACAGGGAAATATAGCAAACATCCTCACACTATCTAGGTAACTAGGAAAACTTTTTTAAAGATAGCAAGTAATAACAACTGTCTCACAAGTCATGAAAAACTGTCTGGCTTCAAATGTGCATTCAAGGCTCTATCAAAACACCAGGCCTGCAAAAGAAGCAAACTTACAACAAAATGGATATTTAGGGAGTGCAATCATCCACAAAAGACAATTGAATAAAATGCTCTTGTATTCAGGCACTACTGTATATAAATTTGAAGTTCCACAAAATTTCAATAGGGAATTTAGATAATATCAACTCTTCAATTATATGGGTTCCGATCAGTTTTATTTTATATTTTTGTTTGGAATTCAAGAGGCTGCAACAGTTTTTCTTTGAACATTCATTTGGGAACAGACGTAGGTTTTCACTTAGGTGAATTGGCAAGTGTGAGCATGTGGCAATCTTCTTAGAGGGTGTATACTGTGCTTATATTAAATATATAACTCCTACTGTGTGAAAGATGTTTCTACAGCTCAATACAGTCTGAAGATTTTCCTTTTCTTATCTTCACCCCAACCAACCAGTCGTATTGTGCAGTATCTGCTGAATAGCACTTTTCTACCTTCTGCTTTTGGCCCCTAAGATAATTTGATTATTTCAAGGAGTGTTTGCTGACGTACACTTTGATCATAACTCTGCTTGAAGCCATCTTTAAATTTCACTGTCTCCTCACAGCACAGGATACAGCTTACCTCCATCACACAGCTACAATCTTCAGACCACCCAGCAGGGTTCTCTTAGATAGGGAGAATTGCTTTGGTTTCAAATTCTGCTTCAACTAATAACCAACCATCTCCCACTGACCTCTTTCTATTCAATTTTTTAAACCATTAACTTGAATAAGTTTCTCTCCCATAGTAACCGTAACTAAGGTAGCAGGATCTGAATTTAAACCATCATACAGTAACAAAGAAGGCTTCTGGACCTCTTGGTTACATTATACTAACTTCATACAGGGGTTACTCACATAACATAAACACTACAAAATAAAAGCAAACAAATAAAAAGCAACCATATTTTTATTTCCACAAGGAGCATTTTCCTGGAAGATTTATAACAGAGTCCGCTGATTAAACTTTTGGCAGGTTAGAAGAGAGTGATAAGCAAGAGTATTGAAGTACAACTTTAAACAATTCAGCTGGAATAAGTTCTTTGAAAAATAACCTTCCAGGTTATCAAGGAACAAGCGGCTTTTGTAGATGCTTTGAGATAGAGGCATGTAAGGACCAGATGTTCATATACACATAGAATTATCCCAAGTGAAAATCCCCATCTCAACTAATCAGTTGAAGACATATAATCTGCTTGAACCAAGTTTATTGGACTTTGCAGGAAACAGAATACAACAGGGGGAAGGGCAAAAGCTTATATAGGGCTTGTTTACATGAAGATTTCTTCTTTTCCAATAAATAGTCCCTGAGTTTGCCATTTCAAACCCTTAGCAATCTTGTATTTTTAAGCATTTTTGCTACACATTAAAACATGCCAAATCCATTTTGTTAGGCCAAGCCATTTTGGGGGTAACACTCTCTTTCATAAGCAATACTAAAGTGGGCCACTGTCTCAACACACTTCCATTGATCAATTTCCCCTTTAAAAAGATAAAAGATCAATCAAAGTTATAGCAAGCAGAGCTATAGGGTTAGAAAAAGGAATATTCCAGTTCTCAATAGTATGGGACACAAGAGGATGATGGTTCCCCAATACAGGTAATGGCATTTTGTAATTAGAAGAGTGGTGGTGCTCGCTGCTCTGTTTTCTGTGATACTTATGTTGCTTCTATATACTTATGACTTCTATGATACTTATGTTGCTATATTTTAAGAAAGTTGGAGTCCAAATTAATCAATATTATATGTATTTCCTCTCAATTTTAATCTTATACAGAAAGAAGTCTGCTATTTTTTTCTAGCAGATCTTGTCAGTGTCCTGAATGGCAGTTTGTTTTAAAATTATTTCAGTCTTTATGTGAATATCCTATCTATTGCTGTCATCTCTACAGCTTCCCTGGCTTCTCACACTCTAATGGATTGTCCAAAGTCAAGAAATCATTCCCTTAGGCTATTTGAAACAAAGAATTGTCAGTAACTAGATTGGAGGGGGTATAAAGAAAGCACATTAAATGTTGGAAGATGTATAAAGAAAGCACAGTGGCAACAGGTACATCCTCCACCATTTCTAATGCTCAAGAACCTCACCAAAAAAAATCTACATGCACTCAAAAATAAGAATTAAAATGAAAGTTCTCACCCAGGAAACATATATGTTAGAGAACTGATTTAAAGCCAGCATTTTAAAATGTAATTAAAGCGTTCCCTAAAGAGGCTGTTCAAGATATTTTCCCTTGACAAGTTTTTCTGCTCCAGAGAAATAGAAATAGAAGGAAAACCTCCCAAGGCTTTTCATAGCAGGGAGCAGCAATACATTCAGCCAGGACTTTCTGTGAACATTTCAGATTTATGACCTCTGAAAAGTCTCCCAGAAGCTCTAGTATTGATCATAATGCTGCCTCCAAAAAGACAGCAAATCTAACATTGGATTCTATACCACATCTCCCTACCAACTACTCTTATTTTTTCTGATATACTGTGAAGCTGAAGAAACCTAAATTCTTATAGCAATGCAATGTGCCCCTCGTCTACTATACGTAATTGGCAGAAGTTTTTAATGAAAAAAATACAAAAATATTCTTTTATATCTCTAGCCTGTCATTGAGGACATCAACTGGGGCAAGAGGTACCAAAAAAGTAAAGATAATCACAGAGCAATCAAAGTGATGTCCCTTTTTAATATACATAGAATTCATGTAAGGACTACCATCTTGATTTTTTCTCACACACATGCACACAAACACACACACGGGGTGACAGACAGAGAGACAGAGAGAGACAGAGAGAGAGAGACACACACACACAGAGAGAGAGAGAGAGAGAGAGAGAGAGAGAGAGAGAGAGAGAGAGAGAGAGAGATACAGAGACAAAGACAGACAGACAGAGACAGACAGAGACAGAGACACAGACACACACAGAGAGAGAGAGATACAGAGACAAAGACAGACAGAAAGACACACACAGAAAGAGAGAGAGACAGAGAGAGAGAGAGACAGAGAGAGTCTCCCCTGTTTTGGGCACAGGTGTATTCAGAACTGGACAGAATAATTGCTCTCCTGAGAACCATTAAGAGCTGGATTTTATATTTTATATCCCACTTTGTTTCTTCATATCAGCAACCTTTGAATAGGCAATAAGAACAGAGGGAAACAATGTTAATTCCTGATATGCCCAAATTTTTAATATCTGTACTGTATTCTTCCATGGAGATTATTATCGGTCGCAAGCAAAAAGCTTGAATATCATTCATTTCTTTATTTACTTTCTTCTTTAGGAGCTTTAAATATATCAGCTTTCAGCTCTCTTAAGGTTTCATCTACTATTCTTAGTTGTGAACTAGTTACCAAAATTTCATTATTTTTATTTAGCAAGACATAGTGTTCTTCAAAACTGGCTTTCCAACAAATACAAGGGTATATCTTTAGCCAGTTTGCAAATTCTAAGGTAAACAAAATAAACAATTTCTAACATAAAAAAGCAATTGAATGAGATAGACAATCACGTTTTAATCTTGAATACTGGGATATATTTACAAAAAGCTGAAGAGCGAATTAAAGAAAAAGTAAAAAAGTAAAATATTATTTGGAGCACCACTTTAGAATGGCTATTCTGTTAGTCCTTGAAAGTGCAAAGATACATGTATCCACATGAACTAAGAGGTAATGCATTGAATATTTAGACCTATGTCCATGAATAAAATATAAATGCCATATTCTGGGTGCAATTCTGCACATTGGTGCACTGGAGCAAATTACAGTTCCAACTGCCCTACAATTTCCCTTAAACTGCTATATCATTTAATAACCATAGAAAAAGATTCTTAAATTAATTTTATACATGTTTTCTTTCTACATTTCTGCTTTTCAGTGACATCCTCTGAAGCAATGGAATGGAAAACAATTTTATATCTCAATTTATGGAACAACAAATGCCATTTATTTATTTTTTCTTGCACATTTCTAAGGCCTGGCTCTGAAGGTTTAAACAAGCAGGGTGAAACATGGGTATATATTATGCGTTACAACATATTTCAATGTAAACCAACCCCTCCTCAGAGATCTGTCACATTGAAGAAAATAAAAAGGATTTCTTTTGTTGCTCAGTTGCTCCAGCAAATCAGAAATGTACTTTAATAAATAAAAAGTAATTCTAGTGACATCCCATTATGATGTGTGCAAACAGGACATATTTAATTAATATTATATATATAATTTGAGATTGGCTCTAAATTTTTCAGGTAAATGGTACCCAGTGTACTTCCGAAACAATTCCATTTATACTAAGTTTCATAAATGTCAGGCCACTAGTAGCGTGTCATTATGCTTTACTACTGTTGTGTTTTGAGGGTCTTAGTTTTCAGGTTTTGTATCGGTGTGTTTTAAAATGACCTGTTTTGAAATTTTGCAGGCAACGTCAAGAAAGCTTTACATCTACACAATAATTAGATGTGACTAAATGCAGAATTAACAAGCAGAACTAGCATTAAATATTGATTTATTTGTGATTCTCTTTCTCTGGTTGTCTACTACAAAAATATTCCTGCTTTTCACACATCTAATTCTACTCAGGCAGAACAGTATGGCTTGAAAGAGTAATTTTTGGGGCTCCTATCTGTCTGATGACCCATAATTTTTATTGCAGGAGAATGTGTGTGTGCATGTTTATTCACTACACGTGTGTGTGTGTGTGTGTATGTGTGTGTGTGTAATCAGATTATCAGATTACCATTGGCAAATGTCCCAAACTCTGGCTGAAGTGCAGTGCTTGTGGTTTCTCAGTAGCTTATACTAAGCCTGCACCATGGAAATAATCTTTTAAAACCCAGGAAACAAATCAACCGCAATAAGGATATAAGTCACTGTCATTAAAGAATGATTAGGCTAAACATTTTTATATACTCTCTAGCCCAGTTTTATGCCGTAGATGATTTTAGATATGGGGGGGGAGAGGCACTATTGCTTTTTTTTCTTTTGTAATTGCTTAACTCTATGATACCAAATAGAAATATTGAGCAGCGCACAATTCAGTTAAGCTATTTTATTTAATTTGAGAATACTGGTAATATACATACCTGGGCATAATGGTAATAATAAGATGTTTTTGTTGTAGTTATAATAAATATCCACAATACATTGTTTTGGCTAGATATTCATGTCCTATACCTAGAAACCAAGTAAATTCATATTCGTTTATTATCATAAGTTTTATGTGCCTAGTGTCATTTAGGAATTACTTGTTGTTTATAAGCAAGTCCTTATATTTCAGCATTTGGTGCATTATGTTTTTCCAGTGACAATATATTAATGAAAAGCGTAGCTTACCTTATTTGTTAATATTTCTGAATGAAATAGGAAGTAGCAATATTTAATGCAAGGGCCTAATCTCATGATATGGCAGATGCACTAGGCTTGCAGATGTGCACATGTCTCTTAAGTGGGGAAAAATCAGTAGCAATAAATGATGGGACAGCATGAGTTTTGTCTCCCAGATTGACTTAATAGACAGATATGTGCTTAAATGATTCCAAGCTCTTAAGCTTAGGATTGTACCTTCTGTAACTGGAGAATTTTTAATTTATGGAATTTGTTGTTAAGCCTTGGCTTGCTAGAAGCTTCTTGATAGCCTTCTTCTCCTCCAACATTTAAAAGACTAATATTTATTAAATGTCCCATCTTTGGATATTGCTAAAGCATTTAATATTGGAGAAAAACATGTTCCAAGTCAGCACTGAACCCAAGCGTAAAAGAGAGAAAGCTGGATCACAAGGTCTAGCTAGAGTAGGTCATAGAAAAAGTACTAGGGAAGCATTACTGCTATTATGTAGCATAATTCTTGCTACCTGCATATAAAATGTTCTTCTGTCTAAGCATATGTTTTTGCTCTCTTTCCATTCCTCTCCCTCTCCCAAGCTCATGAATAATTCAGAGGTTGATAAATATGCAATTTTTAAAAGTGCAAGCACCACAGCACATTAAAAAAACAACAACCCTGTGATTTTCACATACACAACCTGATTTGTGCTTAAAGATGATGATTTTCCAAAATTGGCCACATTTTTTTAAAAAAGGACCTATCTAATTTCATGTCTTTGTACCTATACAAATATTTATATATGCAGCTGCCTTTTCAGTAGTATACACACATACAGAAATGTGCTGTATTTACTTTCATTTTTTCATAAGTTATGAATTGCATGGGTAAGAATATAATGCAAAATACTTTTAAATCAGAGATTTAGTTTATTGTAGATAAATATATCTTTGCTACAACCAGTTTGTAAGTCATTCAGTAAGCAAAATACTATGTGGTCTTATTTTACTGAGCTTCTTTTAATAACTACTCTTAATTTAATGTCCCTAGAATTTTCTGCCAAAATCTGCAAGTCTTGACTTTGCTTTTAGACTTTACAAGTTACCCATAACAGCAATGTCAGAGAGAGAGAAAAGGCAGAGCTTCCATCTTGTACTCTAATTGCTTGATTGCAATCCTGAAACAAAGTGGTGGTGCTTAGATGAAATACAGAAGAATGAAATATTTAAAGAATATTGACATAAAACCAGCATAAATCTGATGCAATTTAGAGAACAATCAGTGTGAATATCAATGCTCTGAACAGTCAGAGATATCATACTGCTCTTTTAGTTTGGAACAGCTAAACATAAAAATTATTTCCATCTGTGAAGGGTAATCTTTTGGCTAAATCCTTCAATTGGAAACACCATGGGTAAGAAATAGACCACAGCATTTAATTTGGACTGGCTAGTTGGATGCCTATATATTTTCTTTAATAATTTCAAATTTAATTATATCATACTGCTGATGCCAGTTATCCCAACACCATAAAGCATGAGTAATTGCATGCTTCAAGGAAAGCCGCCTTTACAAAGTACTACCAATGCAGAGTTTTGAGCAAAGCACCCTCTACTAGATTATAAACAAGAGCCTACTTGTATCTCATGTAACTATTGAAACAGGAGTCCTCCCCAGGATTACAGGGTCCTGCAGCAAAATTAAATGCTGTATCTACATACAAGGCAATTTTAAGCAATTTTTTGCCTTTTATCAGGCATCTCCAGATTTGACTTCATCTCTTGCAAAAGAACGTTTTATGATTTGCATGGTGATCAGATGGAATGACTTACCCTGATATACAAACAAGATCAGACACACTATAAAACTGGGAGCGTCCTGTCACAGTAAAGCAGCTGGATTCTTACACATCCTTTGCTTTCATTGTATTTCAATTCAAATCAGCAGCAGGACAAAGGGCTTGACAGACCTAACCATGGATTGTCACCTTGATTTGTACAGACTAACAGAGATGCAGAAATGAATTATATGAATTGCAATGGAGACAATAAGCTTAAACATAACATTTTCTAAAATTTTGTTGAGATGCAATAGGAAGCTACTGAAGAATTTGAAGGGCAGCTTCACAAAATAATCTGAATTGACACATCATCTGTGATTTGTATTATAATAACAACCACCTATACTGTACGTAGTTTTCAGGTTCGATTTCTTCTAGAATGTATTTAACTGCAACTGTTTTTTTCAAGTGTCAACTCTTTAGGCCCAGAGAGCTCTGAGCATGAGGTCTTAAACCTATCTGAAAATGAGCAGATGCACAAAGACTTATGCCTTGGCCTAGGAATATACTAAATGATATGCCTGCATTATCTGATTTCTGGATTATTTTTTTTCTCAAACTGTAGATTTGTACAGATTGCACACCCATATGTAAATTCAAATGTGGAAACCTATTTCTACGCATAAATAGTAATTTATTGATTTTAGTGCATGTCCCCTACTGTGCGTGAAAAGCCTAGGTAAACTGCCAAGAATCTGTCTACAGTGGGATAGAAATATGTTTAACAAATAAAAAATAAAAATAAAAATCAGCTTGTTTAAATAGCATGTGATAAAGTACATAAGGATCCTTGAGCTAAATATGTGGTTGGCATTATTGACTTTGGATTATTCAATGGATTATTCACTGGCAATGAAAACAAATGTGATGCTAAAATGAATTCCCTTCCTTTGTGTCCCAACCAGCTATTAGAAGCAACCGTGCTAAGCAGCTGTTCACTGGTGCATATTCAGTTTAGGGGCATTGTTTGTGCAATTCCTAGTACTAGACATGGACCGGAGGGAAAGGAGGGGAGGCAAGAAAGATATTGTTGCTACTGCTGCTGCCCTGCTGTTGATCCAGAGGAATTATAATTGATCTAGAGGAGCAATTTGTGTAGCAAAACCAGTATCTTTCACAAAATTCATTTATTACTTCTGGGACCGGAGGTTTTGCAAAACATACAGTACTTGCAAGCAACCCCCAATTCATAGGTAAAGTGATATCCCCCGTCTAAATAGTGTTACCCACATTATATTGTATCTATATATATGCCTATCATATTTAAAATGTTAACCACTGTTGGGTTATTTTGTAAAAATGTCAAGTATAGTGCATAATATATAGCATTTCCAAAGATTGTAAAAGAAAAAGAAAAGAAAATGAAAGAAAATATTCAAAACCTGTTCTATCCACTCAACATTCTCTACAAAAGGAAATATAACAATTCCAGAGTAGCAGATATTTTAAAGTGATTGTCAATTTTCCATTTTTTGTGAACAACATTTTTAAAAAACATATTTGAATTGTGTAAGGTTTGGAATTACTGCATATGCTGCATTTTCTCCTACAGTATTTGGTGTCTTTTATGAATTGTTTTCTTTTATGAAAAAATAGCTCAAAGACTATTTAGGAACTCATTTCATGAGCATTTACACTAGTCTAGGCCACTTTTAAAAATGGGATTGCACAAGAGGAGGTAATTATTCAATGGCCACATGGATTGTACAAAATCTTATTACCTTTCAGCTAAGACAAATTTTTGGAGCAAGTATAAGAAATTAAATCAAGAATATACTTTATACATGTATGCACATACTGTGTATGTGTGCATATATGAATGAGTGAAATACTATCTTATAAACGCTTAGTTTTGAATGGGAAATAGGGTTTCATGAATTGTTTGTTCACTATATAAAATATAGAATATGTTCCCCCATTTAAAATAGAGCTTTGTCCTTTAATATAGAAATAATCACTTCTAAATAAAATACTTTCAAAAATATTCTACTTATACTATAAGTCTTTATTTATATAGGAAAGTTAGTAGTAGAGGCACTGCTGCATGCTTCATAATGCATTCATTTCCAAACATGCAGGTTTTTTAATAGATTAAGTATATGTAACATTTGTAGGAACTGAAAATTGAATTGTAATTAAATTGTAGAAGCTTATGTATATACATTTAGTTCACTGATGCCATGTACACTTAATTCTGTTTACTGTCATTTAACCTATATTAAAACACTATGTGCTTCCCTTAGGTTTTTAAAACATGCAAAATAGCACAAGAAAAAGAAATCAAAGCTTACCCAGAATATATGGTACGGCTAACGTGCATCCATCAAAGAGCTACATATTCATGGTGAAGGCTTCAGCCCAAACAAAAGCCGCCTCCCCCGACTACATTTGTTGCTTAACGGGGGTTGGTTTTTTTTGCTTTTTGTTTTAATGCAAGAAACATCTGTGTTATTTTTACAACAAAATTTGGTCAAAAAAGAACCTTAAAAGACCAGAAAAATAATTCCTTGTCCACAAAGGAAAATTATACAAATTTCTCTTTCCTGAGATTTCTAGGCAGCCAACCATAATAACTCTTTGACAGTTCACCTGACTGCAGCAGAAATGGGGGATGTGATGTGATGGTTATGGTGGATGACAGAAAGGGGCCATTTGAAATGCTACTATGCTGTTTATATGGGAAGATTTCAGCAGGTTTCAGCTTTTCCTACTTAGACCATCTCCATTTGGGGAGGATTTCTCTAATTGCACATGTCTTGCAAATAATAAACAAAGCAGAAAAGATGCATTATTTTGTCAGATTGCAACACTTGGGGTTGAATGAACGGAATTTCTAATTGACTTTGACAGTTTCATCTCAATACAAGCCAAACAAAAGGCTTGCCTGTGGTCCTCGTTACAAAACTTGGGAGTTGTGTTTCCTTCTGTGTTATGATTTTCCTCAGACATTTCTGTAACTTTAAGGCTGAATTCAATCCATTCCTTGCGTTGAATTGTGGCACGTGAACCACGTACAAGGTTCTGATGAAAATAGCATAGCAAAGTACACAGTAAGACAATTTCACCTAAACACAAAAACAGATACATTTAAATTCCACAAGACAACATCTAAACCTCGCTCATTTTCTTTATCCTAATTGGTTTGGGTAAAGCCTGTGGGACTCCGGATAAATGGAATAACTTCTCAACTGATCAAGGATAAGCAGGACCAGATATTTGTCCATTAATAGACTAAATGACCTTAGCTTACCTTTGGGGATGCTAATTCCTTTTCAGCTCTCAACAGAATATTAAAACAGAATGCCTATATGCTATTAACATTGCTTCTTAAAAATAATTTTAAAAATAACAATAAAATGTGAGTAAACAAGTGAGGGAGTATTAATGGTAGGAAAGAAAATTGTATGTCACATTATTTCATCAAGGACAAAAGTGCTGATATGCTGTCAAATCCTATGACTCTGGATATACATATATTTTATATACTATATAGATGTAAATAGATCCATAATCCACTCCTTCATTAAGCCATTCACTAGAAAGAGAAAATAGGAGACTCGAGATGCATAAAAATGGACCCTTAGAGTTAAACATGACAAACAATCACATAATTGTATGTGACACATTCACACACACATCAATCCTTCAGGATTGTGGCTATACCTCCTAGTTGGAGGGATGCAGACAACAGCTTGCAAATTAGCCTGTGAACTGGAGCTCCTA
The DNA here is from genome assembly GCA_032468035.1 of Aparallactus werneri. Taxonomy (NCBI): domain Eukaryota; kingdom Metazoa; phylum Chordata; class Lepidosauria; order Squamata; family Lamprophiidae; genus Aparallactus; species Aparallactus werneri. The sequence goes on from JANHFQ010003079.1 coordinate 61,681, forward strand.
AAACATTTTAGGATAAAAATTTTATCCAATAGAGATGCTATTGGATAAAATTGGACTTTGGTTGTTTTCTGGCCAAACTATGCCATGAGTGATTGGTGCTGCCCTTACTAATAGCAAGGAGTGCTGCCTTTGTTTGTTTGTTTTTAACAAATGTACCATATATATGACTGTGTGGTAAACGTAACTTATAGCATCCTTTAACCTGATCAGTAGGTAAGATTCCATCTGTTGACCATCATGGCATGCGGAAGATTGAGCGATAGGGTTGTAAGAGAAATAAATGCTAAAAAGTATGAATTAGCAAATGAAAAATAAGAAAGAAAAACAATTACATTGTGTACGTATGAAAGTAATTGAAAGGGAAAATGTTTACTAGACCTGAATGAAGCTGGCCTGGTCTTCTGGGGTAAAACTTTTGAACATTGGCAGGGAACTAAAAGTCAGACATAATTTTTAATGAAAGTGTTAAAATATATATCAGAAGTATGAATTGGTGTATTTATTGTTCTGAATGTGTATGAAAACAGGAATTTATAGACTGATAGTTGCATGTTGAGCTCCAGTGAGGATAATAATGGAA
>JANHFQ010003082.1:44478-55272 GCA_032468035.1 Aparallactus werneri
AAGGGAGGGAGGGAGGGAGGGAGCAAGATGGCATTCCTAAAAATATACACCCGGGCAAGGCCGGGTCATCAGCTAGTGGATCTATAATGGACAGATCAAATCATTTTTGCAGGATATTTGCCATGTCCCTTTCCAATTGTTTTCTTCTAAATCCAACAAGGGATTGTTGGCCACGGTCACAAGTGGCAAAATCTGGAGCAGAAGACCTCTCAAGCAAAGAAGAAAAACATTGCATGTAGCTGTTCAAATGACATTTGTTTTAAGTTGTCTGGCAGAAGAAGACATGCATTCATTCTGTAGATTTAACCTCATGGACATATTTCAACAAACGGGTTTAAAACTCATCCTCTCTCTCCGGGGAGCCCTGCTTGAAGGGGAGGTACTAGGGATCTATAATAAGTATCTCCAGCACCAAATTGCAATTCCCAAGTTCCGTGTGTGAGCGCACATGTCTGTGTATATCGGGGAAGAAATTGGAAGAGCTAAGACAATTAGTTGCTAATTAATGAATTAGACTTAATAGTGTTTAGATAGCATGCTCTTTATTTAAATCCATATCCCTATCAAGCAATCTATCTGAATCATATCAGCTTCTGTAGATAAATGGATATGCCTTGAAATTAGGCTTAATTTCTTTTCAACTCTAACTTGATCTGGAAGTCACAATCCTAGCCATCAGGCCAGCGAGGAGGGTGACCCACTGGGGTGTGATGGTCCTTCTTTTGCTCCCTATTTTACATTTCTTGGGGTTCGTTCCCAATTCCTACATTACCACCCCTTATTCTCACCTCCAGAGCTGCCTGGTCTAACGTAACTGGGATCAGATTGTATACCTTCTGGGTTTATTAGAATTTCAGAGAAGAAACTGCAGCTCAGACGTAGCAACACTATTCTGCAGAAAAGTTGCCGGTTCAACCCCTGTGGCTAAACTTGTCCTAGACAACAAAGGCCTATGACAATCTTGGGAGAGAGAGCTCAATAATCTAACTTGATATATAAAATATCTCTGTCTGTGGTAGCTCTCGGTTCCAGTTCATTAATTTTTAGGCTGCAGGAAACATTTTTGGAAAACTAAGGGCAAAGGTTACGATAGCTTATTACATTAGGTCACCCTGTTTCTCTGTTATCTCAAAAAACAGATTAGAAAAAGGTCCTTCTGCCAAAAAAAACCACCCCGAGATTCTTCAATATATGCAAGGTAGGAAAGACCGTTTTATATAATTCTGCCTCTCCAGCTACCTCTATTGTCCAGAGCATACAGTGGTTAAGCTATCATGGTTACATAAAAATCTATCTGGTTCTACAGCATAACAGCTACAGCTCAGCCAACTAAAATATATCTACACACACACACACAAAACACACACAAAACACACCCAACACAGACAGACAGTCCCCGAGCATGGGTTGCCTTTCCAGATTTGACCACGGATGACATATTTGCACATCTGGTTTATCTCTGCCCTCAACACCCAAAATTCAAAATTCTCTTTGGGGGCATCTTAATTTTAAAGACATCCAATCCGAGACGAGACAGGTGCCGAAGAGTACGTTCGGCTCAGACACCTTAGGTGAGGGGGGGCCACGGGAAAGTCTCCACCGCACATCCTTGCTCAGCGGCTGTCCCTTTCAAACAGCCTGGCAAAGGAGAACTTCCCGCCAAGGCAGTTTCAAGATTTTGATCAACGGAGCAAAGAGACCGCTGTGCAGGGTTGGCGGGTGGGAGAAGATTCACGGCAAAGGTCAAGCTTTCCACCAGCAAAATAAAACAATTGCATTTTAAGAACATTTGCTCTGCATATTATTTTTGAATCTAATTGGAGATCAGCAAATTTGTTCCAAGAAAGGCAGGGGAGATGAAGGGGTTGGCGGGGGGGGGGGCAATATATTCTAAACTATGGCTAAAAAGAATGAATGTCCAAGATTACACAGGCAAGGACAGAATTTTTTTTTCTTGCACTAAGTCCCTAAAATGCCAGGTGTGTGTGTGTGTGTGTGTTATTGCAGAAAAATGACAGTGGACGGACTTTTAAGCATAAGAGATTTACTTTATGTTTTAGACCAGAAGTGTGCAACTCTAGGAACTTTTAAGACTTGTGGACTTCCACTCCCAGAATTCCCCAGGGGAATTCTGGGAGCGGAAATCCATAAATCTTAAAGTTGCCAAGGTTGCACACCCTGCTTTAGACTATCAAAACCCATGCATAATTACGAGGCCAGATTGTTGGTGATACCTTTTCTCCCCTCTATACTGTAACTGTACCCACAACAAACTACTTCCTGCCTCACATTGTTGTACACAGAAACTAGGCCATACCTAGAGAATTCCATACAACAAGCCACACAGGAACCAATATGCTGTCTGCTGTTCCCATCTATGAAGGAATGCCATCTCATGGGACCCTCTGGAGCAACATTGTCCCTTGAAATCCAGGGAGCCCTGGTCCTACCATCCTTCAACACCTGACTCATTTCTCAGACTCTGTGCCAGGATTTTACCTCCGCCGTTGATTGTATATTGAGTAGGATATATTGATGACTGTGTTAATTTGTTGTTTTAATTTATCCCTCACCTCCCTCCCAATGGGCCATTTTTATTCTTGTTGGAATTGTTTGCAATAATGTTTTTAATCCTTGTAACCTTCCCCCAAGTCCCAGTATTGAAATGGAAGTTGCCAACAAATAAGTTCTTAATAGAAAGACTGAAGCACCAGAATGGGTTTTTTTTTGGCGGGCAGCGTAAGGACATTTATCTATACTTTCCCTCCCTCTTCCTTCCTTCCTTCCTTCCAATTATAAGGTTCATCTTGGGTGCCTGTGCCTCTTTCGTAAGATGGGAAGGGGGTGTAGAGAAGAGGAACAATTATATCTGAAATGCCACCATGGGTGTCTCAGTCTTTTAACTTCCTCCATTGAACAACAGCCAAAACTTTGTTTCTTTAAAAAAAATATTTTATTTTTAAGAGAGTGGGGAGTGAGAAGTATTCCTACACACACAAAACCTCTCTCTTTGGAATTAAAGAAACTAGCTTGGAAGGACTAGCCATCAAAGCAGAGAAACCATAATTTGAAGTAAAAAACAGCCTTGATCCAATGTTATCCATTAAAATGGGAAGGGAAGGGGTGATGGAAAGTGGCAGTGTACCCGTTTCTTTTCTTAAAATGTTGTTGGACTTGTCTTGAAGGACTTGGGGCTGCCAACGTTGGTGAACGATGGAAATATGCCACCTTAAAGGGATCTAAAAAGATAGCAGAGGGACTCTGGAGATGAGAGAAAGAAGGAAGCAAAAATAACCTCCATTGGCGAGGAGCTATACAAGCCAAGGTTTCCACGAAGGAGTACCGGTATGTTCAACTGCACCATCTGCATAAATTATGCAAATGTCCTTCATTGCATAATTTGTTCAGCTAGCCAAGAGGTCCACACCAGGCGTCCAAGTCTGTTCTTTGAGCTTCTTTACTTCTATCGCCCATCGCTCTGGTGGTGGCTCCTTGTTGGCCACCAAATGGTAGATGCCTTGGTGATGCTAAATGACCTCCTTGGAAGGGCTGGATTAATTCATCTAGCTTGCTTCTTTTTACTAAAATATATAAATAAATTACCAAGCTGAAAAACTATGCTACTGAAACTCAATGGCATAAATTAACAGCAGTTCAGAGAGCCCTGGGATCTGTTAAAAAGGGGCTAAGGATTTGGGCCGTTGGCTAACTAGCCCTGGAATAAAAGATGTTCAGCTTCCTGAAGGATGGAAAGATTTAAAAAAAAACTCACACAAAACCTACAGTGCAACCCTAATTTAGCATTACAATTCTTCAACCTTTCCTCAAGAAAAATCATTTCTCTGACAGTTTGCAGGTCCATATTCATTCCTTAGTCTGGGAAAAGGTAAAGGTTCCCCTCACACATACGTGCTAGTCGTTCCTGACTCTAGGGGGCGGTGCTTATCTCCATTTCAAAGCCGAAGAGCCAGTGTTGTCTGAAGACATCTCTGTGGTCATGTGGCACGCAGGACTGAACACCAAAGATGCACGGAACGCTGTTACCTTCCCACCAAAGGTGGTTCCTATTTTTCTTCTTGCATTTTTACATGCTTTTGAACTGCTAGGTTGGCAGAAGCTTAGCCTTAGGACTCCTTAGTCTGGAGTCCCCCACTTTTCTGATTACAACATGGCCCTACACAGAGTTTACACTCGGCTGCGCTGCATTTGCTTACCAAGCAGACTGCCATTATCTGAGGGCCTAAATCAAGTTTGGAGAAATTGTTAACATGGAGTAAAAAGAAAGAGGGCTAGAGAGACCGGAAGGATTTTCTGAATGGCTAGAAACTTCATTTGCCAAATTGGAAAAAAAATTATAAGATTGGCCACCAGCATGTTGCTGCAAAGCCAGAGAGAGCTGGGGCATCTAAACAACTGAACACTTACACAGCCCCTAGCATGGCACATGTTATTCATTTTTAGTATGCATTTGTCAGTCTTTCAGGGATCACTAAGCTTTTATTGCTTTCCCATGAGCAGGAATTCAGGGGACATTCAGACATTCACAGAAATAGGGAAAGATGACGGTGAATCACACATTTTCTTTTTAAAAAATGTTTCCAGATAATACTGGAAGCTCCGGTTAAAATTATACCTCCCCCTGGAAAAGCTTGACTGCTTCATAGTTAAGCAAATCCCATGACAATCTGAAGGGGTTGCTGAACCGAGATGTTGAAATGTATTTACAAAGACAGTGGTTTATTAACAGAGGAGATAATTCCTTACAGGAAAAAAAATATCGGTGTTCACGAGCAAAGACTGGCTTGTTCTAGGTACTATTGCCGTGCATTTAGGTAGAGTGAAAGAAAGAAAATAAGGCTATAAATAACTATAATCATGAGACAGCTACTTCTCCCCCAAATAACTTTCTTCTTGCCTTATTTGGATCTCATCCTTGCTTATATTCTTCATTTCTGCTAGGTCATGTGACACCGGGCACAGCTTTCAGCATTTGCAAAAATATGCACACGTTTGTGAAGCAAAGACACTTTTTTCCCCCCTTACGGGGGGACTGTGGCAAGTGTTAAAACCTTAAGGCAGCTCTTAGATATCCTGAGAACAAGGTCCCCAACCAGTGTGGCCAATGGCCACGTGAGTGAAAGATTAGATTGTGTTAGGTTGTGGCATTTTGCTCTAAGAACAAAGGATTAGAAGCCAAGAGTTTTCCAAAGTAATGCCAGAGATGGAATTCGGCGTATTACCAAGGACAGCAAAGTCACAGTGACAATGTGACATTGGCCCACAGAAGCCGCCTTAGATCAGTGACACAGAAACCAGGACTTCCTAGCAGGTTCATGTGCAATAAATAACCATGCCTGGCTTTCAGTCAAATAATTCTGCCTGGGTTTTGTTTTGCTTGGTTTACAACGAAGGCCTGGTGACAAGGCTTCTCATGAAGGACCATGCAATTTCTCAAGCAAGGGATGGCCAGATGGCAAGCTGCAGGCCACATCCCCCTGCTCTCTAATCACCCTGGTAACTCTTCCCAGATTTTTGAGCCAAGGATGATCAAACATTTGTGCACTATTGCACGGAAGGCACATGATGCAGCAATCTTGTTGAAGCCGGTGACTCAAAACCCGATTCAACACCTAGACAATTAGCATTTGCAGGCAAAGGTCTGTGGGTGCAGCCTAACTTTCAGCCTGGGCAACAGGTGAGCTGCAAAGGCTGGGAGTTCAGGAATCGCGTTTCCAAGAAGCTGCATTTAACAGAGTCTGGGTTATACCACTGAACCTCTCCCCCCCTCCCCCAAAGCTGTTCCCTACCCACAAATCGCAAGCAAGTGACTCTTTCCCTTTTTGACTAGCCAAATTCTGAAAATCCAAGTCTTGAATCCGGCACTGTCTGTATCAAAGGCATCAACTACTTTTTTTTTTAACACAACTAAGATAACTGCCCACTTCAGAATAGCGCTAAAGAATCCCCACAAACACACTAGGTTTTATGTGTCCTTGCCCTGCCCCACCTTGCACCAATTCTGGCTTCAATGAACATTTGGTGGTAACAAAAGCAGGGGGAAATGTTAAAATCATATGTCAATCCTGTGGGAAATGAGACCCACATTATTTTTTTAGTACAGGTAATCCTCGACTTAACAACAGTTGGTTTTTAGTCCTAAGATTATGTGATTCCCCCCTTTGACAAGCAAAATCAGAGGGGAAGCCAGATTCACTTAACAACTGGGTTACTAACTTATCAACTGCAGGGATTCACTTAACGACTGAGGCAAGAAAGGTTGTAAAATGGGGCAAAATCTGCTTAACGTCTCACTTAACAGCAGAAATGCTGGACTCAATTGTGGTTATAAATCGAGGACTACCTGTATTGATTTTTCCCATAGGACAAACTCTTTCTGCATTTTTTATTTTATTTTTGCTGACTACATTGCCTCTCTCCAGTTCTTATTTTACATTTCCCACACTACCATTCCACCATCTTGGTTTCTAATATTCTACCATTGGTTAGCCTGTTTGGGGGGGGGGATGGAACCCATAGACCAAAGTCAGCTTCTTCTGTTTCCAAGGCAGACCCACTAAGATTAGAAACTTCACTCCATTTTAACTAAAAACTATTTTAAAATCACACCTGATCCCTAAAGTGGCTTCTCAGAACAAGCTAACATCTCAGAATGTTTTTCCCACAAACTATATTACATTAACCATATTCTGAGTCATGGTGGTGGTGAATACAAATATTTTCAGGTTTCTATTCACGATTATGCCAAAAAAGAAGATAAAAGAAAAGAAAAGAAAAGAAAAAGAGAGGCATGAGAGCTCAAAGCTCAAACATTAAGTTGATTCTCCTAATGTTGAATTATAATCTATAATATAACAACAAAACAGCCTAGGATTTGTTGGCTTAATCTTAGGACAGCCATTGGGCTAGGATAAGTAAAAATTCCATTTAAGTGTCATGTACAGGTAGTCCTTGACTTACAACAGTTCATTTAGTGACCATTCAAAGTTACAATGGCACTGAAAAAAGTGATTTATAACCATTTTTCACACTTAAGACTTTGTAGCATCCCCACGATCATGTGATTCAGACACGTGGCAACTGACTCATACTTACGACCGTTGCTGTCTCTTGAGGTCACGTGATCCCCTTTTGCCACCTTCTGACAAGCAAAATCAATGGCGAAGCCAGATCCACTGAACTACCATGTTGCTAACGTCAACTGCAGTGATTCATTTAACAACTGTGGCAAGAAATGCCGTAAAATGGGGCAAAACTCACTTAACAAATGGCTCACGTAACCACACAAACTTTGGTCTCCACCGTGATCGTAAATCGAGGGCTACCCATATTCATTTTATGAACGTAAGCACTGAGGATCTCAGGCTAGGCGTATTCCTCAAACTGCTGGTCTATTTGTATTTTTATGGGGGATCTAGGAAGTGACGTTCACTCAGGTGGTAATGCATTTTGTGAAATGCATTGCACAGCCCTTGTGAAGAAAGAGAACCGAGCAAGATTTAATTGGGGAGGGGGCTTCTGAGGTCTACAAACCAGGCAGATACAATAAGGAGACACTGCTTTTCTTCTTAGCATCTTTCAGCCTAGGCTCTTTGTCCCTGAAGAATTAGGAAGGTGTCCCACACAATAAGGAAACAGAAAACTTTGTAACATTCTCACCTGTAAGGTGTTTTTTTCCTTTTGTACAAACTCCCTCTTTGTACCAATTACAAGATTCTTGATGTAGGAATCTTTGATCAGATATTTTGATTTGTTTTCCCTACCCAGCGAGAAAAATATGCAGCCTCAACGGGTAGCCCTTCATCTCCTGTCTTCATACAGCCCATCCTGCTAGAGAAATCATTCCACCAGGCATATCCTTAGGTCCTGAATTACCTTTTAAAGCAGCTGGATCTTCGTTATTTCCCCTCTTCAAAGGAACTCGGAATTGGAGCAAGCATATTGTTGTTCCCTTAGAAAAAACCTGTTTTACTAATTGGATTTCAATTTATCTTAAAGATGTGTGTTTTTGCAGTACAATCTTAATGCATTTATTGAAATCTGAATTAAGAATTACTCTGAAAGGATGCAATAATAGGAAATGGTGTCAGGTAAGCTTGCATCCAGATATATCTCTATTGTCATCGTCCCCCCCCAGGTGTGTATTTTTAAACTGCTCTAAACATGGCACACAGTATGAACATGGTCACCTCCTAAAGTATGAATTTCCGAATTCTTTTATGAAAAAGGAACTGGATCACCAGAGAACTATGCCACTTGACTGATCCCAAGCTACCTATGTGTCCAGGACTTAGTTACGCTTCTTGCTCCTAAAAATGCAGTCTGAAATTTTTTTTTTTCCAGTTCCTCTACTCTCGAGGAATGACTGATGATGGGCTTATTTTGAATTACTGCATTTCGGATCTAAGTTACAGACGTTTCATTAAAATGTCCGTCTCATACTTGGGGTGATGGATGAGCTGCAAGAACGAGGGAGACAATGAGTGTGTCTTGTTATTTCCGCATCTTAATGGTGTGCTACCCATATTTTATATAGTAACGATCACTGCTTCCGAGACACCCAAGGTCCATCCACAATTTATCTCATGTATTTAAAAATTAAATACTTATTTTACCCACAAATTATTTTCCAAAGCATCAGGAGGCAAGACAATGGATGGAAACTAATCAAGGAGAGAAGCAATGTGGAATTAAGGAGAAACTTCCTAACAGTGAGGACAATTAACCACTGGTACAGCTTGCCTTCGGAAATTGTGGGTGCTTCATCACTGGAGGTTTTTAAGAAGAGACTGGACAGCCATTTGTCTGAAATGGTATACGTTCTCCTGCTTGAACAGGGGGTTGGACTAGAAGACCTCCAAGGCCCCTTCCATTTCTATTTTTATTGATCTAAAACTCTAGGTCAATTAGAGAGATGTCTGCAATTTTATCTATTCCTTCTTTTGGGTGCCACTATCTTTTATTCCAATCTCTTCTCGCTTTCTCCGTCATACTCATGGTTCTTTAAAGATAGTTATTCTATAAGTTTGGAACCATTAAGCATGATACGAAACAGAACAGGCAGGAGGAACTGGACTGCTCATCACCAGCTGCAGTTAAGTCAGATGTCATTCATACCTGAGTGCATCCAAACTATATCAATGTATCACCAGGGTTGCTTTAAAGAAGAAAAAAAGGACCACCACCATATTAGTGTCTGGAGGTAGCCAGCTGGAGCCCATATTTCCCCTCTCTAAATCAGTGCTGGCTATCTGTTTGCTCCTAAGCTCACTTCTCAGTGTTAGATCTGTTGCTTAAGGCCTCAAGCGGCTTCTTCTCTTTGTGTCCAAGAAAATACTTCCTTTAACCTCCAAGATCTTGCCCTGAGCATTCCTGCCAGATGAGATTTGGAAGGTGCCTTGCCGGCAGTCCCATCGACTTTGCAGCCTCCTAAGAAATCTCACATGAGCTCCTGACAGCTGCAAGGCAAAACCCCTACCCTCTTTGGTCAGTTTGATCCAAAAAGAATCATCATACATCTGTATTTATTACAGATGCTGGGATAGCACTGGTTTTTTTTTTTGTACTGAGCTCGAGATGTTTATATTTGACGGTTGCTGTGACCAAGGAGCTTTCCCAGCCACAAGGGGAGACTGGTATGCACCAAAAATGACAATAAAACTCCACAGACAGTCATTTATGAAGAAAAACATGCACATTTGACTTCAACTCCACCTTCGCCCACCTGTCTTCTTCTCACGCCCTTCACATTCTTCTCCATCGCCCAAGCCCATCTAGTTGGCCTCCTTCCTCCACATTCCTCCAAGCGTTTTGCCACATCAGACACCCCCCCCCACCTTCAAGTCCTTCCTGAAGACCCCCAACAAAAAAAAATCTCATCTTATTTTCCACCTGCCACCTGATTCTCCTCCACACCATGGCCTTGCTCTTCACATTTCAGGTTCCAAATGCGGTTGTCCCAGGTGTGTTCATTCAAGGCAGAAGGTGCACCTTGGGGAGAAGGTCTCATGAACATTGTTGGGCCTTAACAAATAGCTCGGACCCATAGAACTGCATGTGGTGTTTTGTTCTATTGGCCTCAAGGGAATCAATGGCAGAGAAAGTCACTTCTGGGTAGCTGGAGGGTGGGATGGGAGGACAGGGCCAGGAAGATACGTCTGACCCACTGCAAGTACACCTATTAAAGTAAACCTGTGGCTGCCCCATTACTGTGGGTTTACTTTTCCAAAGAGACATACTGGAGCCTAAAGGTGATAGTCTTTCAGAAGCATTTAAGAGTCCTTGTCTTGCTACTTTCTGGAACAGCAACAAAGCAGGCAAAGAAAATTAAAAAAAACAAAAGTCGTTGGATTTTACAGGCCAGAGTCCATTTAGGGAAAAGAGAACTTTGGAGACTCAGCTAATTTCTTCTATTTAGAACATTATTATTTTGTGAGAAAGAACAGAGGAAAGGAGAGAAAAAAAACCAGGAAGCCTGCAAGCACTTCTCTGGTGTCTCAAATGTTCAGACTTCTACAAACTCAAACTCTCTGGCTGGGTGGGTGGGTGCTATGGATCTGCCCCCACCACTTCCAATGCCCGTGTGCCCACCGCCGCAAGATCTGGGAAGATTGCAGCCTCTTGTTTGCCAATACGTACACTTTGAGCAACCTCTCTCTCTCGCTCCCCACAGTCTCCTGTCTCTGTGTATTTTGGCATACTTTCTCTCCCACTGCATTTGACTGCCAACACTATTAACATGAAGTGTTGGAGGGTGGGGGGCAGTGGAAGGGAGAA
>JANHFQ010003082.1:88463-98956 GCA_032468035.1 Aparallactus werneri
ACTTCAATTCCCAGAATTCCCTAGCCAGCATGTTCGGGAATTCTGGGAATTGAAGTCCACACATCTTAAGGTGGCCAAGGTTGAGAAACACTGCTCTAGAAAGCCTTAAACTCTTATCGTTAATATAATTAGAAAAATTAAGAGTGACAAATTGGTCACTAAATGAACCGTGGCATATAGTGGTGGCATACAGTGGCAGCAGTTTGATTCTTATGCTGCCAATTCCCCTCAGAAAATTATGCATCCTTTACGGAAAAAAGTCCCATCTCTGTTAAATACTGTAAGATACTGATAAGATATCCAGGTTTCTTCACTGCCTCTCTGATTACCAGATGTTACCAGATGTATGGTTTCCTATTACAGGTAGTCCTCGACTTACAACAGTTCATTTAGTGACCATTTGAAGCTACAGTGCCACTGAAAAAGTGATTTATGATCATTTTTCACACTTATGACCATTGCAGCATCTCTATGGTTACATGATTTACATTTGGATGTTAACAGCTGGTTCATATTTCTGACAGTTGCAGTGTTCCAGGGACATGTGATCCTCTTTTGCAACCTACTGAAATGCAATCAGTGGGAAAGCCAGATTCACTTAACAACCGTGTTACTAATTTTAGAATTGCAGTGATTCACTTAACAACTGTGGCAAGAAAAGCCGTAAAATGGGGTGAAACTCACTTAACAAATTTCTCACTTAGCAACATAAATTCTGGGCTCAATTGTGGTCATAAGTCGAGGACTACCTGCATACCATAGCCCTTGATTCTGCACCAGTGTTTCTCAACCTTAGCAATTTTAAGTTTTATGGATTTCAATTCCCAGTGTGCTAACTGGGAATTCGTGCTAACGTTAGAAAGCATGCTACCTGGGGAATTCTGGGAGTTGAAGTCTACATGGCTTAAATCAGGGGTGTCAAACTCAATTTCATTGAGGACCGCATCAGGGTTGTGTTTGGCCTCAGGGGGCCAGGGTAGGTGTGACCAGCTCAATGTCACTTGTGTCAGGGTATCTGTGGTGGCCTGAGCGCTCTGCCAGCAAAAACGGGCTCCTGAGCTCCATTTTTGGCTGCAATTGCCTCATGCAACCCTCTGCCAACAAAAACAGAGCTCAGGAGGGCTGCCCGCACCCTTCGCAGACTCTGTTTTTGCTGGCAGAGGCATTGTGGGCCAGTTGTTCTCTGTTTCCAGGGCAGCCCCACGGGCCAGATCTAAGCACTACATGGGCCGGATCTGGATCCCGGACCTTGAATTAGACACCCTGCCTTAAATCTACCCAAGTTGAGAAATACTGCTGTACACAAAAATGTGATTTGTGGCATCTGACTTATTTTTTGTGCATTCTGGTTCCAGCAATACTCACTCTGATCACGGGGATTCCTCCTCATTACTGCCCCTCTTTCTCTCTGCAGGTCTTGGAATGGTTGGGCGAGAAGAGGGGACCCGAAGCTCTGCAATGAGACTGAGGGGTGCTTCCGAATGCCTCTTTAAAGAGAGACAGGATTAAAAAGGACATTGGACGTGAGCAATGGCTGAGGGCGATGCTGCTCTGAACAGTGAGCCGCCTGTGGGTCAAGAGGAGCGGCCGTACAAATGCAAGCAGTGCCCACGGAGCTACCGCCACGCCGGCAGCCTGGTGAATCACCGCCGTACCCATGAGGTAGGCCTTTTCCGCTGCCTGCTGTGCCACAAGGACTTCTCCAACCCCATGTCCCTGAAGAGTCACCTGCGCACTCATATGGAAGAGAAGCGTCACAAATGCCCAGACTGCGGTAGAAGCTTCCGAGTTTCATCCCAGCTTCCAAGCCACCACTGCCCAGCTCAGGCCATTCAGGAGCAGGAAGAGGAAGAAGGCCGGAGCGATGGGATTTACAGCTTCCAAAGGGGCCAAGGCATGTCTTCTCCGGATGTTGACTCCCATTCCGGGATGGAAGGCAGCAGCAGGAGCCTGTTGTCCAACCTGGAGAAGTACATTGCTGAGTCGGTGGTGCCAGCCGCCTTTTCTCAGCAGGAGTTTCCAATCAAAACAGAAGAGGAGAAGCAGGATCCGCTCTCGAGGCATGAGGAGGACGGAGAAGAGCCTGTACTACTGACTGCCCTGGAGGACGAGCGCCGTTACAAATGTAACCAGTGTGACAAGGCTTACAAACACGCTGGTAGCTTGACCAATCACAAGCAGAGCCACACACTGGGGGTCTATCAGTGTGCCTTGTGCTACAAGGAGTTCTCCAACCTCATGGCTCTCAGAAGTCATGCCCGTCTCCATTCAGAGTATCGGCCCTACAAGTGCCGCTTTTGCCACAAAGCCTTCCGGTTGCCCTCGGAGCTGCTGAGCCACCAGAAAGCCCACAGCCAGGAAGAGAGCAAGTCCACAGATCCGTCAGCCTGGGAGGATTTAGAGCACGACGTTTGGGAGGAGGACTCGATAGAAACGTCAGCAAAGTTGGACATCTATCAGCCTCCTCCCGTGGCCACAGGCTTTGGGGACAGGGCGCCCTGCAGCCTCAAAGATACCTCCAAGGCTGGTGGTGGAGAACGCTGTAATCCAGATGGGGAGCTGTGCGTCCGCTGTGGTGGGACCTTCGCCAATGAGGAGGAATTGAAGGAACACAGTTGCCTTTACCCGAAGGAGGCAGATGAAGAAGAAGAGGCTGAGGACAGTAGCCCTTCCCAAGCAGCTCCCGGCTCCAACGAAGTCTGGGAAGCCCATCTGAAGAATGAGGAAGGCTTTCCCATGTCTGAAGAGCGTCCTTTCTGCTGCAGGGACTGTGGGAGGACATACCGCCATGCTGGGAGCCTCATTAACCACCGGAAGAGCCACCAGATCGGGGTGTACAGTTGTACCGTCTGTTCAAAACAGTTGTACAATTTGGCCGCCTTGAAGAACCACTTGCGGGTCCATCTCAGGTCCAGGCTCAACTCCTCAGCCCCAGAAGGGGCCTCCCAACACCCGTCTGGGATCCTGGACCCACCGAAAGTGCAGGACTGTCCTGACAACTGCCCAACCCGGCCCTCGAATGCCTGGAGAGGACCAGCCACCCGTCCCAAGGAAGAGGAAGAAAGGACTCTCGGGGAGGAAGAGCGACCCTATCGGTGTGAAGACTGCGGGCGGAGTTATCGCCACCGCGGCAGTCTGGTGAACCATCGCCACACTCATCAAACAGGAATCTTCCAGTGCTCCATCTGCCCCAAGCAATACTCCAACCTCATGGCACTCCGGAACCATATCCGCGTGCATTTGCGGGCTGCGCGGATGCGGGGCAAAGAATTAGGTGACAGCTTGACCTGCAGTAATTGCGGAGAGAGTTTTGAGGAAGAGGCTGAATTCCAGCTTCATCAGCTGCGCCATCTGCCCTGCACAGAGGACATTGAGACGGCCGAGGTGCCTAGGCTTGGTGTCGTTCACTCTCAGGAAGCAGATCTTCTTCAGACCATTAAGCAGGACGTAGAAGCCCTGGAGAATGGGGCAGCGGTGGCTGAGGACATCCTCCCGACCGCAGAGATGCCTCACATTTGTCACCAGTGTGGGTTGGCCTTTCCTACCATGGCTGGCCTGCAGACTCACGCCATGCAACACAGCAGTGGAGGGGAGCGTTTGGAAGGGGTGGTGGAAGGAAGCGACCCACCTGTCCCCATCCAGCGTCTCTACGAGTGTGAGCTGTGTGGCAAGTCATACCGGCATTCGGGAAGCCTCATCAATCATAAGCAGACACACCAGACAGGCGACTTCAGCTGTTCGCTTTGCAGCAAACACTTCCAAAATGTGGCCTCCCTTAAAAGCCACTTGCGTGGCCATCAGAAGCCCAGGAGAAGTTTGTCTGAGATACTGGTGACCACGAATGAGGAGACTGACACTGAAGCTGGTCCCACCATGCCTATGGTTTTATCTTTGGCAGAAGAGCTAAGAGATAGTTGCAGCGTTCTGGAAAAAGATGCCACAGCCGATGGATGGCAGTCCCAGTCACAAGCGTCTTCCCCATTGCCTGACGATTCTGAAAGCCTTCCCTATCTCTGTGAGCAGTGTGGTCTGGGCTTTGACCAGGCCAAGAACTTGATTGACCACCAACAGACCCATCAAGCTGGCATCTACCAATGTTCTCTCTGCCCTAAAGAGTATCCCACCCTCCTCGCTCTAAAACACCATTTCCACAGGCACGCCAAGGCCACAGCATCCAGCCGGGACAATCCTATGGGCGAAGGCCATGCTGAAGAGCAGCCGTTCCTCTGCAGCCTCTGCGGCATGATCTTCCCCAGTGAAGAGAGCCTTCAGGATCACCACAGCCTCTTGCACGAGGAGGGCGATGGCCAGAGCGACAGTTCGGATGTGCTGAAAAGGGAAACTGAAGAGCAGCTGGATGGTGGAGAGGATCCAGAGGAGGAGCAGCTCTTCTCACACATCTGTGGTTATTGTGGACAGACATTTGATGATATGGCCAGCTTGGAAGAGCACAGCAAAGGGCATCTGGAAGAGAAAGCGGCAGCCTTGGCCGATACCTCTATCCAGCTCCGGCGAGCTCCGCGCATGGAGGATGACCTGCCCCCTCCACCCCCACCTCTGGTGGAAACACTTCCTCTTGCTGATGACCTGCTGGACAGCCGGCCTTATGCCTGTGGTCAGTGTGGCAAGACCTACCGTCATGGTGGTAGCTTAGTCAATCACAAAAAGATCCACCTCATTGGAGATTACCAGTGCAGTGTCTGTTGCCGGCAGTACCATAACTTGTCCGCCTATAGGAATCACCTTCGAAACCACCCAAGATGCAAGTTGAACGGCAGCGTCCCCCAACTCCGAGAACCGGTCCCTGCTACAGAAAGGGGGCTGCCTTGCACTTACAAGAGGCTGAAGGATGAGCTGTGTGGCACTTCCCAAAATGGAGAAGCTTCTCCAAGCAATTCTTTCCTTGCCTCTCTTACAGGAAATGAAAGAGTGGAACAAGGGGAAGAATTGAGCTCAGGTCTGTCGGAGAGCAGAGAAGCTCAGGAATGCGATGTTCCTGGAGAGGGGAATGAGAAGGAGGAGGCCCACCAAGCAATAAAGGAAATGGAGACAATAGAGAAAGAGGAAGAAGGAGTAGGAGAGGAGAACGGCCCTCCGGTGGAAGAGGAAGACTCTCTCTTGGAACGTCCCTTCCAGTGTGATGTTTGTGGACGCAACTACAAGCACGCCGGCAGCCTCATCAACCACAAACAGACTCATAAGACAGGCCTCTTTCACTGCAGCATTTGCCAGAAGCAATTCTACAACCTCATGGCTCTCAAAAACCACAACCGCACCCACTTTGAAACCAAACGCTACCGATGTGCCGAGTGCCCCAAGGCATTCCGGCTCCAGAAGCAGCTGGCCAGCCACCAGCGCATGCATCGGGACAGGAGGCCGGAGCCTGCTTTCCACTTGGTCCACCAGAGGCCCCTTCGGGCCAAACGAGCTAGCAAGGCAGAGATGTTCCCGCTCCTTCCGGCTCCTGCTAAGCAGCTTCCAGATCCCGAAGAGCGTCCGTACAGATGCGGGCAGTGTGGGCGATCGTACCGCCATGCAGGCAGCTTGCTCAACCACCAGAAGAGCCACAAGGTCGGGCACTTCTCCTGTGCCTTGTGCAGCAAGGCTTACCCCAACCTCATGTCCCTGAAGAACCACCAGCGCATCCACTATGAAGTGAAACGCCACCAGTGTCCCGACTGTGGCAAAGCCTTCAAATGGCAACGACAACTGCAGAGGCACCAGCGCCGACCCCATCCTTGCAGTAAGGTCATGCCAGGGCAAGAGCCCGAAAGAACTAAAATGGATTGCGAAAGGGATCAGGGGACCAACCCCGGAGAGGCCCCCGTCGGGACTTTACAGAACCAGCCACGCCCCAAACGCTTTCGCAACCGCGTCTCCCAAAAGAACCACAGTCGCATGCGTGCAAAGAAACGTTTGGAGTGCTCGGATTGCGGCAAAGCTTATCGGGCTTCCAGGGACCTGATGCAGCACCTAAGAAGGCATCAAGCTGAGGAAAAAGGGGGCAGTCCTAAAGGCAAGCTGCTGGAGGACCAGCTGTACACGTGTCATAGCTGTGAGCGGGCATACCGCCATCCTGGTAGTCTGCTAAATCACAAGAAGGCCCATGCGACCGGCCTCTACCACTGTCCCTCTTGCCAGAGGGACTTCTACAACCTGCTGGCTCTCAAGAACCACCTTCACATCCACACGGACAAGAGATGCCACCGATGCCCCCATTGTGGCAAGGCCTTCCGGACGGCCAAGCGGTTGGCTGCCCACACCAAGGTCCATGGCAGGTCTAAGGAAGAAGAGACCTTCTCCTGCCCCATCTGCTCAAAGAGATTCTTCCACCACCTTACCTTCCAGCAGCACCAGCTGTTGCACGCCAAGGTTGATGGGCACCATGTCCTCGAGGGCGGTATCACAGGGGAAGGGAACTGAGGGCTGTTGGCACACTTGGGGAGGTGCACCCAGGATTGAATGAAGGGGAGATCCAATTACAGTGAAACACTCAAGGTTTGGGTAGGAAGCTGGCTTCATGGGAACAATGGTCCACACATCGAAAAAAGGGAAAGGTTAAACTTGATCGTCGATGGGAGATAAGACGAGGAAAACTGGGTCCATGTTTCCCCAGCTTTTCTTTTTTTTAGAACATAGATCAGAAAAATTGAGCTGGGATAGCAGGGAAGAGAGCAGGCGAGGTAGGACGGTGGTGGGTTTTCTCCTCTAATGGAATATTACGTTGAGCACATAATGCATCCCTGTGGCGTCCTTTGGAAATATGTCCTCTCTTTTCTGTCTTGGATCCTCTTTGGGGAACTGACTTTCAGCACCCTTGGGACCTTCAGAGGATTGTGCATCGGCGTTCTCCTATTTGCATTTTTGAGGTGTTTTCTATCCTTTTGGGACGTCAGATGAGTAGCTAACTCCATGTTTAAGCTGCGTATAGTATTTAAATTGCTGAGTTTTTTTTAAATTAATGGCAAAAGTACTGTCATAGGAAAAACAAGAATACTGGGGGTGGGTCTCAGTGTTGTTCTTGAACAAAGACTTAAAGAAGAAGACAATAATCCTTGGTGTGGAGTAATCTTTTTTTTAAAAAAAAATTCTACCTCCTTCACTAAAATACGTACACGTTTCCTTGGTATGCAAGGAAACATTAAAAACAGTTTAAAAGACATAGGTTTTGATCGCTTTCAAAACTGATTCTGAAATGTTCACTAAAAGGTACTAGGATTTATGCGTAGAAGGCTTCCTAAAGAAACTTGACTGAAAATTTTAGGTCTATGTGGGTAAGCAAGCTCTCCTTGACAGAACCTCTGCTGGCTGTAATTTATCAGAATAGGTCTTGAGCAAAAAATAATTGGGGATTTTGTAAATGAGTCATCAAGAAAAGCCATTTACCTCCCGAAATTAATTGGACTTCTTATAAGCCTATCTCTTGGGAGGAGGATTCCATTTTCCTAGTCCCCCTTTTGATCTCCCCCTCGCATCCTCCAGAAGGGTTGGCCACCACCGTTACCGCCATATTGGCTGAGAATGAGGAGTGTTGCCATCAAGAGCATCTGGAAGAAGCCCGCTTTGGGAATATAGCTATAACTTATTGGCTATAGCTACCCTCACTATCCTTTGGACACAGAAACCAGATCCCTCTCGTAAGTGGCAGCTGTCTGTCCATCTCTTTGGAAGAAGGTATGGGATGCCCAGCTGAAGGGGAAGGGGCAGCGATGCACACAGATCACTTTATGATCCAAACTCTCCCTTATAGGGTGGTTTTCATGGCCAGACTTGATCGCACGTTCTTCATTTCTCTTCACACCAAACTCGTTTAGATTCGGAGAAGCATCTGGATTACTTTTTAATTTGAAGAAGACTTTCAAGGTTCTCGACTTTTTGAACTCTGCCACGTCTAGATGGGGTTTGGTTCCCCCATTATTCTGAGGCAGCATGGAAGGCACTTAATTTCTCTTCAATTTCTCTTCAATTGCCACTTTTCCTTTAAGATGCCGGGTTGGGGGGCAGTGTTTCCCAACGTAAATAATATCGTTAGTATAAGCTTAATAATTGGGATGCTAGCTGGTGTGGAAAACTGATTTTGTCCTTCATGAGATTTGCACAGAGTTTGGCACATATGATATCAAACTCCCTTTCTTCATCCGATGTTTGTTTGTATTTCTTTTTAGAAGAAAAGCCTTGAAAGTTGTCTTCAAATTAAAAAGTAACCCAGGTGCCACCCAGAAGGTGGCATTTACCTTCTCTCCCATCCGGTCTGGACCTGAATTCCCCCGAGGAAGAGTCACTAAGGTCAATCCTGCCCAATATGAAACAATGCCCCTTATTTCTCCCCACTTCAGTTCTCAACAGGCAAGATTAATAATGCCAAGTAGCAGCGAGGTGGCTCAGGATAATAGGCCTGGTGGTCCAACACTGGAAAGGCGACAGAGCAGGCACAGACAATTTCCTTGTTTCTGTTGTCATGAGGAAAAATCTCAGCTTGAGGGAACGCTTGGAGTATTGTGAGGGGGTTGATGCCTTAATTCTGCTTTGCCCAGAGTGCTTGTATCCCTTTAGGGCTTAGTGTTGATCTGGATGCAGATCAGATTGCAGAGAAGGGATTCTAACCCCTGGGGGGATTTCTCTACAGGGGGGCGGGTGGAAACAGAGAAGGGGACCAAATTAGATGGGCTTGTTTTTCAAACACCCCCGAGGTTTTTGTTGTTGGTTTTTTTTAAAAGATCAGCCAGAATGGAGATGCCTTGAAATGAAGCATCCTGGCATGCTTTCCCTGTTCTGCAAGACACAGCCAGAGGTTGCTGGGGAGGGATCAAAGAGCTGTCACCCTCATAATCCCTAGAATTTGTAAATTGTTTATAGTGATCAGATTTTAGACTACAGGGATGCGGTGGGTGGGATTATGAAAACATTTTAAAAATTAAACAAGAGGACTAGAAACTTGACCATCACCAGGCTATCTTCTTCTGTTTTGGGGTTGGCACGGGTACCTGTTTCACTAGTGCTCTGAGGCCAGCCCCCAATTTTGTTCTCATTCAGGTAGAATTTGGTTCAGTGAAAGAATAAATGTTTTTAAGTAGGTAAAGAGCTCTTCATTTGTGATTAAAGTTTTATAGAATTTCTAACATAGGCGGGTAATATTTTTCATAGGGCGCGGGAGGGACAGGTGTTGGTTTATTTTGCCAGCTGAACTCTGGTCTTTTTTTTTTTCTGCCTTCAATGTTTATCCTTACAATGCCCAATAACTCCAGAATGTTGACGATCAAGTCCTGTTTATGCTGCTGTTTTGGATAACTGACATTTTAGCTCTGGTTCAGCAAAAAAAAAGTAAGAAAGAAAGAAACCTCACAAAAGGAAAATAAATTTTGAGTTTCATACATTTTCAAATGCTTCCCCTTCTCCTTAAACGCAGGCACGGAATATGATTCAAGACGTTATTTGATGTTATTAGATTTGAAAGCTCCTGGCCAAGTGGTTGGTTGGTGTGTGTGTGTGTGTGTGTGTGTGTGTGTGTGTGTGTGTGGTGGTGGTGAAGAAAGGCAGAATTGAAGGAGAAGACATTTTCAAACCTTCATATTTTGCTGTTCTGACATGCTCTCACACCATTAGCTGCCACTGCCCTCATGGAGATGGGCAGACAACTGATACTCTGCTGCCCAGTCTTCCCAAATTGAGACCTTCTGGATGGGCTAGACTACAGTCCCTATCATCCCCTGCCAGCACAGTGTCTGGCAGGAACTGGTGCCTTAGTTCAGGTTACTAAGCAAGAAAAGGCTGTTTTTCTCCTTATTAGGGGAAGACTTCTCCTAACTATGTTTAACGGCCTGGGAATTTCAAAAGCTCTCTGGTGCCCCCTGGTGCCCAGGCCTGAATTGTGAAACACCTCAATGGCAAATAAATTATTATTTTTTAAAAAAAAATAAAGGTGCTTTCTCTACTGTTTTGAATAAGGGGGTGGGATCTAAAATTATTTTTAGGCAAGCTAGCTGAGGTCTTCAGCAAAGCAGCAGACAGATCAGTTAGTTTGATCTTACAAAGTAGTAAAATCTACCATTAGGTGAATCCAAGGCCTACCAAGTTGCACATGGCTGTGGCCATTGCCTGGCATTAGACTTCCTTTTTGTTATCTGTGCTGACTCGAGTCCACAGAAAGTCACTTCCCATTTTGGAGTGTTTCTTCTCCAACACTTGGGCCCCCATCTGAGTAAGGTGGTGTTTGCAAAGCCTTGTGAAATCAATGGGATCTATTTCTAAGAGCTTCCTTGCAGCCTATGACATTCTGTAACACTGACTGGACCAGACCATTTTCTAACATCTTGAATATCTGTTGTTTTGCAATTGTTTATTTAGGGTTTTTTAATTTATAGATTAGATAAATGATGAGGATTATGATGATGATATACATGATCGGTAGATAGGTAAGTAGATTAGATAGATAGATAGATAGATAGATAGATAGATAGATAGATAGATAGATAGATAGATAGATAGATAGATAG
>JANHFQ010003085.1:0-12350 GCA_032468035.1 Aparallactus werneri
TGGCAGCCCGGTTGAAACCCACCCCTGGTTGGGGGTCACCACAACATGAGGAATTTTATTAAGGGGTCGTGGCATTAGGAAGGTTGAGAACCACTGCCTTACAGTAATCATTCCTGCCTATTGACTTGGAGGACTTTAAGTCAGATCATATTTTAGGTCACATTTTTGCAGAAAAATTGAAGAGTGTACAAACATTTAAGTCCTACTGTATGTAATTATTTGCTGGCATAAAAGAGAAAAATTCATATAATGTTTCAGAATATAGGTAGCCTTTGATATGATGGCAATTAGGACTGGAATTTACATTGGTAAGCAATGTGGTCATAAAGCACAATTGTATCATTTTTTGGTTGCAATCCCTGCCTACTCTCATTAGGCAAGGCAACTTCCTGCCAGCTTCCCACAACCAAATCACTGTGAGAGCCAACAGATGCCCAGATGGTTTGTAAGTAGGCCGGCGGGCATTTAAGAGGCTGCTGCAAGGTATAGGAGGGTGCAAGGGGTGTGTGAAGATGCAAGGCAGGTGAGCACCAGTTAGGGAGGGTGTACAAGGAAGGTGAGGCTTGGTGAGTAGGAGTGTGAGGGAGGTTCAGCAAGGGCTGGGACATGAAAGAAATGTGGCAAGAGTTGGGGAGACGATGTGAAAAATACGAGGTACACCAGAGTATGAGGGAGGCAAGGCCTGGGAAGGGTGTGCGAGAAGTAGAGCAACAGTTGGGGAGGATGTTAACAGTGCATGAGTGTTCAAGGGAGGCAGGTGTGGCATAGCTCAGCAAGGGTGCTCAAGGGTGCAAGGGCGGATAGGGAGAATTCACGGGGATGTGCAAGGAAGGCAGAGTGATCATTTGAGATGGTGTCCGTATGTCTGGTGCAGCATGAGTTCTAAGGATCTGAGGAGGATGTGTGAGTGAGGGAAACATACTCCAGCAACTTGCAACTTTTCTCATTGAGTTTCTGGGGAAGCTGGCAGAGTAGTTTGCAAATGGTGATCATGTAATTGTAGGGTATTGCAACCAGTGGTAAGCACAAGCAGATGGTGAAACACTCAGGTTGCTATCATGTTGATGCTGTGGAGGCTGGCACTCAGGACAGGTTGTCAGCATCATTGCAATAGATTGGCCATACATTGAGGACTACCTGTACAGTTGTAGCAACTGACACCCACCACCCAAACCATTTGAGTGATGCCATGTCCCAATGTCTAGAGGCTGTTCGGATCTGATATTATCGCTTTTTTGTACTAAAGAACAAAAAGTTGACATGATGCTTAAAATGAGATCAAACTATTCTCCTTTTTTGGATAGATTGGTTGGAGTAAGCAAAAGCTATCGATCAGTTATAAGAGCCTGCATGGAAGATTCACATCAGATGGCTAGTAAGTTTTCTACTTTTTATTAAATGGAAGTCTCTGAAACTAAATCTACAACTGACTGTTTTAAAACAAATCAGAATGATTCATAGCCTGAACAGGTACTTGCAAAACTGCTTGTGAAATTTGGCTGTAGATTTGGTCCCAAAAATGAACAGTCAACCAACCCGCTAAGATTTATGTATTTGCTATGATAATTGCTTAGACCTCTGATGAAAAGTTACAGTGTTCTGAACTAGTAACTAGTAAAAATGGAAAATGAACAATGTACAAATTTTTCTCCAATGTATGGTAGATCTGAAATAAACAATGGTTTTTGGTTTGGTGAAGCTGAATAATAATAAATGTATAAATATTGGTTTCTGTATTTTTTAAAATTTAGTATCTGCACGGGATCCTGCAATGCACATGCACTACAGTACTCAGGTAATGTGTATATTTTTATTTTGATAGGTAATGGGAGAATAATTTATTACTAGTATTTTCCATTATTTTTGTTTTGATGCAGCCCATTGAATTTATTTTAGAGTCCTGGTAAACTACAGAAGCAGACACAATGCCACAATCTACTTAGAATTAAATTGTGCTTGTTCAGCAAATGTCTACTTCTTCTTAATTGTAATTCTAAATTTATATCATCACTGTTATTTTGTCCAACAATATTTAGTCCTTGATTTTTGTAATATTCCAATAATGTTACAAATAATTGTTCTGCATATGTATAGATTCCACTGATGTGTTTTTTATAATAGCATCAACCAATTTTGAAAATTAAAAGTCCAGGATCTAACTATAAATGCTAATGTGACTTTGGATAGCTAGTCAATTGTGTTTATATTCCAAAGATAATGGAGAAATGGTAAAACATAGTAAAGGCTTAATTATTACCCTAATTGTTATTTTTCTGACTTCTGTCTCCAGATTATTTGTCCACTTGTGGGTTTGTAGGTGCATGTATTTGCCAATCTGTGTTTAGTCTTTTCAAAACGTTTCTGCTGTCCTGTGGGAATGAATATGCTTCTTGCAGGTGATTTTGGAGTGATGGCAGTGAAGTAAAAGGCTACATAATCCTTTCATATTGCTCCTATTCTTATTCCTGAAAGTTACTTTCATTTGGAAAAGCAACTGTTTTTCTTACAGATGTGTTTCTTCCATTGATTTTAATAAACTTAACTGCACTGAAACGATTTTTTGTTAAAAGAGCAGGTATTGCTCCTACAACTAACAGAATAAACAGTTACCTTCAGCTGGTCATAAATATGATCCTAAATTGTGAGTTATGTTCCATGAGGCAGATTGAAGCATGTTTTTCCTAGAATGACATCTCAAAGCTATTTCTATTTTGTTTTATTTAAAACAGTTTGTGGTCTTAAAAGATTTGTTAAAAGTTTGGAAACAGAGAATGTACTATTGGAAAAATTGATGTCATATTCTATTATTATGGTATTACTGTTACAGTATGGTAGGTGCCGTTTTCAGATATTCATAGATTTGTATGGTCTCAGCTGATTCCTTGAGGGATATGGGAATTTTGCTTAATGCTGAATTTCTAAACCACTTCCAAAGATGATAATCCCTCTTTTCTGCTCCAGTTTATGGAAAAATATGAATACATAGAAGTTCATACTCATCAGACTAAAAAGTTTAAATGTTGAGCTTGAACATTCTGAACTTGCTGTTGTTTTTGGAGGGGTGTGCCTTTGAGTCATTGTTGACTAGTCATTGCAGCTTTCTTGCAATATTATGGAAGTACCGGTAATTTCCCATTGCCTCTTTTCTAGGGCTGAGTGGGTGACTAGCCTGAGGTTTTGTGCCTTAGATGGGCGAGAACGTACAGTCTTCTGGTTTCTAACCCAGTGCCTTAACCATTACACCAAAATGGCTCTTCACCTAGTAAATAATCGAATCTAAAAGACTTGTTTTAATAATATCCTCTCTATTTGCAGCAAATTCAATTTAAGCAGTGTTCACTTTTTGACTGTTATTTTTCATGTTAGGAAGAGTTCAAGGTTAAAGCTTTATAATGGAAATCTCTAGTAAATTGATGTTTATCATTCTTAGGTCTCTATTTTGTCTGCAATGGAGTTGATCTGGAATCTGTGTGAAATCATGTTTATTGAAGCTGCTCCAGGTGAATATTGAATTATAATGAAAACAAGATTACTTTTATGTTTTTCACATTTTCTCTTAGAATTCATATGCTGCTTTTCTAATTAGGTATCTTCATAATACCTTTCTGAGCTGAGGAAGAAATACCTCCCTGCCTTCATATTTCTCATATTGAAGAGGATATTTCTCATATCCTCTATTATTTAAGGACAAAACTATTGGCAACAGTTGTAGGAAAAGGTTGTTGCTGCTGACAGACCATACTGTTACTGGGGTGGAGGCATGGTTAATTTCTGATGCTTGCTTTTAATTTTGGTTGCTGACCTACTGCAACAAAATAATTTGATTTGTACTGTGAGAATTGGAAGTTTACAATGTATCACAAAAAGGATGCATGGTGCATTGAGTTGTTATTTGGCTGAGCCCAAGTTGCTGCAGCTCACAGGCCTGGTTTTCTGGATCTGGTCCTTGCCACTACAAACTGAGGAGCCCTCTCCCACCAGCATGCAAGAGAGTAAGGAAGCGGGAGTAGCATTGCATTGTCCCCAGGAGGTTTTTGTCTTGAACTACTTCCTGTCACACACTGATTTGAGCAGCTACTTTCTAGGTGCCATAGATTGTAATTGTCAGATAAATCAGTACAATATCATCCCACCGTATAATCATAACTACATCTTCTCTATGATATGATATCCTCAATATAGGAAATAACATTTTGATATTGCCTCCAGTGGACCAATGCAAAGCATATAGAAATGGGAGTATATCTTCTAAAAATAGAATTGTGTTTTGGGCTCATAGGCATGTACCTTTATTTTTTTCCAGCAGGTTTGGTATTATGTCACCTGCTTGATTGGGTCCGTCTTCATGTGTGTGAAATAGACAACATGGTTTGCGAAGTTCTGAGGAGTGAGAATCCAGCGAAACATGAAAATTTCTGGAATGTGGTAAGGAATGTTTTTATCCAGGAAGCAGTAGCATCTGGCTGCTGAGCTTCATTTTTGCTCAGAAAACTGTTTAATTGAATCCAATGTAAAGTGTAAGTTTTTATTCAACTTATTACACTGAATCAACGATGACAGAAAGCTTATAGTGTTTGAGCTACCTAGAAATGTGAAGTAGTAGCAGTGGTTTGCAAGAAACTCTCACATCAAAATCGGCTTAAAAGTCTGACTGTAAGGCTGCCTTATGTAACTTTGTATTTACAATTTATGCAGACCTAGAATGGAGCGTAATGTATTAGTGCTTAGCTCTGTATAGTAACAATCTGTAGTTTTTTGGGGAACAGGAACAATGGCCTTTCAGCCATCATTTTATTAATTTTTTCAGTTTCAATAAAAATACATCTGTTGTCTGAGCAGGGTTGTTTCAGATTACAATTTCTTAATTCCAATTAATAATCATGTATTATCATCAATCTTATTTCAGTTCAATCAATCAATTTCTTAAATTATCAGTAATATTTTGTCTTATTTATTTCTGTTGGAACACTTTAAACCTGTTTTACTTAAGTTGCAGTTTTATATCTCTTTTATGAGTTGGTATGTGTCAGTGTGACTGGTCATGCATGTTTTGGATATTAGTATTAATATGTAAAATCAATTATATTTTTCAGGTAACTGGTTATGTGCTTCAGGGTAGAATGGATGAGGCTCGGCAATTACTTTCTAAAGAAGCTAGTACCAATCCCACTTCAGTGCACATGTGCAAAGTTTTAGATGAGCTGATGAAGAAGATGCCTGTTCTCAGTGTACGTTTGCAATTTTATCAGTAATATTATCTGGATGATCTTAATGTTCATTTTTTTTCATACTGCTATGAAGATAAGTGTCTTGCATCAGCGAAATAATGTTATAAAATAATTGACAATGCATTAAGAAAAATGCTATTTCTGTAGATTGGCTGTACTCCTCAGCCAACATATTTGGAAAGAATTTCCATTTAAGTAGTGAAAATTAATTTCCTATGTTATACCTTATAGATAGATAGTATCTAGATAGTATCTATCTAAAAGGTATAAGTTATAGGAAATGAATTTACTATAGATAGATATCTATAGATAGGTAGGTAGATAAATACTTGCCACCAGCATGTTATCCTGCTGTACTGTAGAAATATCTATCACACCATGTATTCTTTCAAGTTCTAATTTAAATACTCCATTCCTTGGATAAACTTTTTATTTTATTCTGCACAAATCTCTTCAAACTCTTGATATTCTGCCTTCCATTGAATAAAACAAACACCAAAGCTGTTTTGTTTTTATGGAAAATTAGTAAGAGAAACACTGCAATAAGAATTTCAAAAACCTTTTCATTATGTATCCTTCTGCAGCCTAGCAGTAACCAGACTTTGACAGAGATGGAGTTGAAATGGCAGCACTGGCATGAGGAGTGTGAGAGGTTTCTGAAAGATGGAACATTTGCTTCTAATTCTCACATGGAAGTCCTCTGTAAGGTGTGTATAGATGTAGATATATTGTCTTAAGAATGAGGTTAACTGGTCATCTAATGATGGGATTTGGAATATAATGTCTTTATTATGTATGCAGTTTAGCTGTGGGCCAAGCGGTTACCAAGCATTCAAATTTTGATCATGTGATTCTGGGGGTGCTACAGACCAGAACTTCAAGGACCAGTTGTAACTGCCATTTGTTCACTGAAATAACTTTGAATGGTCACTGAACGAATGGTTGTTAAATGAGGACTACTTATAGTACAAAAGTTTAGTAAACATACAAATTACATTTATTCAGCTGTTAGGTAACACAGGCATGGATGATCATTTTCAGCCTAGCAAGGTCACAGTTGGCATACTATATATTAAAACCCTGAACTGATGGGAGGTTTTTTTAGGTCAAAACCGAATCCGTAAGAACTCTTGTTCATTTTTTTAGATCCTACTTGGAGATGAGAATGCTATTTTGGAAAAGAAAGAGCTAATGACAACCTGGTACCACTTCCTTGTGACCCGGCTATTATACTGTCATCCTACTGTGAAGCACGTGGAACTCCATCTTTATGCCCAGGTGACGTATTCTGCCATTTGAGCACGGTTGCCTCTGTCCTTTTGCTGTCCAATAGGAAGGCAAGTGATTATACTTGTACAGGGGAAAGATGCTTTCAGGGCCTGCCTGAGTAGTACCTTTTTATGTAACAAAGAAGTTGATAGTTTTGCATGATGTTTACAAAGTAGCAAATCCTGGAAAAGCTCCAGAATGGGACACCCATTGTATTGCACTGCGTTCAGTCTTATCAAAACAAGACTATCAGAACATAGTATCAATATGGTAGCTTTGATTTGGGAAATACTGATACTGCTCTGACTTTCCTGGTGATTGAAAATAGCCAATTCCAATTAAAAAAGCAGTTGAGTGTGCATTTTAAATAACCTGTTGTTATTTTTGAGAAATCTTGGTGGTCTTTTACTGAGAGAGAACATATCTGGTACAGCTAGACATAACTTGAGTGTTTTATATCTTTGTGTATTCCACAGTCCAGCTTGGACATGTTTCTGGGAGGAGAAAGCAGCCCGGAACCATTAGACAGCATCTTATTGGCAGCTTTTGAATTTGATATCCACCAAGTGATTAAAGAATGCAGGTGATTTTTGTCGTCTTTGTGTTTTGAATTCTTGATTTGTATATGATTGATGTCATTATTTGAAGCCAAGCAACATACAAACCAAAAAGCAGGAAAGCTTTTAAAAATAAAAAGTGGCAAAAGTATGTAGTGTACAAATAGGATTCTGCTGGTGTAATAAAGGGTGTTGTTTTTCTGAGACTGTAAATACATTTTATATCATGTGTTATACTGCAGTCCTAGATTCCTTCTGATTTTGTACTTGCAGCATTGCCTTGAGCAACTGGTGGTTTGTAGCTCATCTGACAGACCTCTTGGACCATTGCAATCTACTCCAGTCCCACAATCTTTAGTAAGTTTCCCTTTCTGCTCATTATCAGGCTCAGTTTTAAAACTGCCATAATTTTAAATTCCTTTTTTTAGAATACTTTATGTAATCCTTCAAACTGTCCATAGGGATTCCATATACATTATTATGGTGATTCCTGAAAGAAGTGACAGTATTATTGCCATTTTACAGAAGCGAGGTTGAGTGAATCTCATTTAATGCACGTGTGACCGAACTGAAAAAGAATTCTATTTCTGATTATATTATTCCACTGATTTCTGTTCTAATCAAAAAAAAAATTACTGGGGCTTAAAATATTTGATATTGAAAGAAATTATGTCAGAAATATTGTATGTGAGAAAATTGATATACTATGTTATTCCTTAGCTTTGGTTCCAATATGCGTGAATACCTCCTGCTAGAATATGCTTCTGGACTCTTTGCCCATCACAGGTAAGAGTTTTTGTTTGTATTTATACACACTCACACGTCTATAGACAGTATTGTGTTGTCAGTAATGAAAAAGCAAGGGAAAAACAATATGATTTACAAAGAATCATTGCTCCTAATAAGAGTAGGAGCCTTACAATTCTAGTCTTTGGGAAAGTATCACAAGCACTTTTTGATGTATCAGATTTCCTCTTCTGAAGTTGGATATGGGCTCTGAATTCAAATAAAGAAAGCTGATACTGGAAAATGTACCTACCTCTCCCCTGAAAAAGTGCCATAAAGTGGGATCGTCTACTGGTTCCACTGCACTTCCAAACTGGCATAGAATCTTGTAAACCTTAGAGCAGGCAGTGATAACACCCGCTCCTGTTTATTTAAAAGTGAGGGAAATCCGTTAACAATGGAGTGGAAGAGAACAATGAAGAATATCTAATCTAGAAGAATAGCTTCTACTTGTTTTAAATGATGCATGTGGTAGATCTGTGTAACGGAGTGAGCTCCCATTACTTATCCCAGCTTCTGCCAACCTAGCAGTTCGAAAGCATGTAAAAAATGCAGGTAGAAAAATAGGGACCACCTTTGGTGGGAAGGTAACAGCGCTCTGTTTAGTCATGCGGCCACATGACCACAGAGATGTCGTCGGACAACGCTGGCTTTGGCTTTGAAACGGAGATGAGCACCACCCCCTAGAGTCGGAAACGACTAGCACGTATGTGCAAGCGGAAACCTTTACCTTTTTCACTGCCCCACTGTTTTAAACACTGTCTATTTAGAGGTATGGAAAAGGCTAAACACCCCATAATCTTCTTTTCTCAGGCTGGCTATATGGTTCTGTGTTTATAAATTCCAAGAATGAATAAAGCAAACCTCCAACAGCCAGCACTGTCCAGATATTTTAGACTCCTAGCCATCATACCTTCTAAAATTATCACCAGAACTCCTTATATATTTTGAAGTGCCGGTAATTATTTAATTGAATTATAAGATGAAAGTGATATATTATAAACAGACCATTTGTAGCTAAGTGTTTAATTGGGGGATCCTTGGTGCTATCTGAACTCGGTTGTTCTCTTGCAGATGTTTCATTATCAAACTAGATAACATCATCAGTGCTACTAATCTATGCATAGAATCTGTTTTTAAGACTCTGCCTTCCTTTGTCACCTTATCTGTATCCCTTAAGAAACTAAGTTAACTTCTCCCAGATTCTTCTAAAATAATCTTCACTAAAAATAATGTTTTTGAGTGTCTGAGCTTCCTTCATGTCTCTATGACAAATTTACAATGAGGTATGGCTTCTAATTTTATGTATTGGTGTCTTGCCCTGTCAGTGTTGGTGGGAGTAGTTTTGGTAGTTCCTTGATTATATATTGTTTACTGTTAGCTTATTTGACAGTACCTTCACTGGGTATTGTTTGCTTCTTGATTGTTGGTCTGCTGTTAATCTTGGTATTAATCTTGCTCATCTGAGTGTTGAGTGCTGTTGAATGAGTATTTTGGCCTTTATGTTTTCTTTCTGGCTTTTTAATTGTCTCTTCATAGATGTTATTAATGTCTATGTGTCTGTTGATGGACGATTTTTCAGAGTGCCAGGCTTCCAGGAATTCTCTAGAGTTTTTGAGCTTGGCTTGGTCTAGGTTTCCCAATTAAAACTACAATTAATTCTGTCCATATGTTGTGAAATTAAGGAGTTTTCATCAAGTCTACTGACTGCTAGGTGATGTTCATGGATGTACTCTGCTGGTCTTCTGCCTGTTGTTTGAATTATACAATTAAAGTTGAGTGTGCCATTGATAGGCAATTGCAAAATGCATTAAATTGTCAGATATCAGCATTGTATCTTTCCTATCTTTCCTATTGGGAGAAAATATTTCACAGCCATGAGTGTTTATCTGAATAAAATATGCTATTTCTTGTTATAGAAATATATTCTGGAATTAAATCTAGTAAAATGTGATTTCATTTCAAATTTAATATCTAAAACTCTCTAAATAGTGCTATGCATATGTTTCCAATACTTTCCAACTTTAGTTTTATCCATATCTACCACAAGTGGTAAAATGTTCCTTCTGTTTCATAGCATTTCCAACATTTGTTACTGTATGATATTTCTATCTTGAAAATTATTGGCGAAGTTGTGTACCATCTGTAAAACATTTTATGCTAATTTTGTTTAACATTATAACTTGAATTGAATTTTGAATGTTACAGATTTGATCTATAGTTCCTCTTATCGTTATGTTGTGATTGTTTCTATAAAGTTCTGCCTCCATTTTATCATACGTTTAAAAATTTCCCCTCGTCAAAGTTCAGTAGCAGTTTATATATCACCCTAAGACAGGGGTGTCAAACTCACGGTCCATGGACCAGATGTGTCATGTGCTGGCCCCACCTGCTTGGTTTAGCGAAGGGGAAAAAGTCCTGATACATCATGTGACGCGGGTTTGACAGCCCCGCCCTAAGAGATGATGTTGGCTTTTTTATAAGTTTCAGTATAAATATGAGAGTTTCACCTGAAATGACATATTCTGACATTTTTCTTAGTGGCCCTATTATTTTTAAGAATAGATATCATCATTCCAGCAATTTGTAAACACATCAACTGTACTTGTACTGTATGATTTTGATTATTGTTTGACATTATTATTTTAATACCTACACTGCCCAATATTCTGAATGATTAATAAATGATCAAAAGGTCATGGAATCTGCTAGTTTGTATAAAATGTGGCATAGTATCTATTTCATTACCAATGAAAAAACATAAT
This sequence comes from Aparallactus werneri, assembly GCA_032468035.1. Taxonomy (NCBI): domain Eukaryota; kingdom Metazoa; phylum Chordata; class Lepidosauria; order Squamata; family Lamprophiidae; genus Aparallactus; species Aparallactus werneri. The sequence continues at coordinate 10,606 of JANHFQ010003085.1, forward strand.
AAAATCATGAACTGAAAGTGATGACAGTTCTGATAATATTAGTCTAATCAATAAGAAGCACGTTGTTTTGTTTAGTTGCTAAGTCACATCTGACTATTCAGGACTCCATGGACCATAGCATGCCAGGCTCCCTTGACCTCCACTGTCTCCCAGAGTTTGCCCAAAATTATCTTCCATTGCGTTGATGACACTATCTAACCATCTCACCCATTGTTGTCCCCTTCTCTTTTTGCCTTCATATATTCTCACAGCCATACATTATAACTTGGAAAACTATAGTTTGACTATATGGACCTTTTTTTAGCAGGTGATGTCTCAGTTTTTTCAGTATGCTGTTGAGATTTGCCATAGCTTTTTTCCCAAAGAGCAAGTGTCTTTTAATTTCATTGTTGCAGTTACTGTCTGTAACAATGAAATTACGGTCACTACCTTAGAGTGCAAGAAAATAAAATTTGTCACTTTTTCAATTTCTTCCTTTTCTATTTGCCAGGAAATGATGGGACCAGATGCCATGATGTTGAATGTAAAAAAATTTTAAATTAAAAGTTAAATTTACCGAGTTGATCTTTTTGAGCTATATGATATGCTGAAAGTCCCTTTTTTTCAACCATAGTTCTTAGTTTAGAGGAAAATTTTATTTACAGCAGACTCACGGCACATGACCCAATCATATTGGCTCACATAGTGGATGAAATGTACCAGACTTCATATTTATTTATAAAAATGCAATTGAGCTCTATAAAAGAAAAGTAACAACCTGGGTTATTGCAGCCTGACACTGTGTTTGTCCAAAAAAATAATGAGTTCAGGATGGTGGTCAACGATCATGATGATTGCTTCTAGTGAAGGCAAGACATGTGAGGCTTGTATAGTAAAATATAGCTATTTATTAAATAAAACAAAAGAAAATAACATAAATATGTATTCTATGGGTAAAGATGCAGACATGCACCCGCATGTCTATACAGGTCACGTCACATGGCAAAAGTGTGAAACAAGTCAGCACACAAAAGCAAGCAAGCACGTGTGGATGGAATGGGAGAGTTATATACGTATATATAGGGTGAACTCCTCCCATTTCCTGTAGGATGTAAGGTGGGAAAACTGGGTACTTCCCATCTATATCAGATTACATACAAGCACAGCACATGTTAGCAATTGCTTAGCAGTGTTCGCAAGTATGTTCACAGAAAAAAAAGTAAATGGAAGCTAAGATAGTTGACAGGGTCCTGGAAGGAAGCTTAGAAAATGTGACAGAGAACATTATCACTTCTGTAGTTTCCCCATCTGGTGTCTCCTAATCTGACATTTTTTGAGCATTAGAAACAGTAGGGCAAGTATTTTATGAATAAGGATGCCTATTTATGGCGACATTTTGTTATTTTCTTATTACAACTTTATTTTAAATTTTAAATTTATTGGTTTAAAATTTTTGCCTATCATTCATCTGTTGAAAGCTTACCAGTAAAATACCTTTTAAAGATATTTTGGTCTAAAGAGAAATCAGCACAACTCTGGTTGCAGATATACTTCATCAGTTATTCATCAGTAAAATCCTAAATCATGGTAAATATAAATATACTAGCTGAGTACCCGGCATTGCCCGTGGTTTGTGTGTGTGTGTGTGTGTGTGTCTGATTTGTCTCCCTCTCCCCCTTCTCTCTCTTATTTTTTCCTGTTTGTAATTGTGGCACTTCATTTTCCCATTTGTCTTTCTTTCTCCCTTTTAAGGGCAAAGGCACAGT
>JANHFQ010003087.1:59593-72600 GCA_032468035.1 Aparallactus werneri
AGAAGACAGGAAGGCCTGGAGGAACATTGTCCATGGGGTCGCGATGGGTCGAACACGACTTCGCAACTAACAACAACCTACAGAACTATCTTCATCCCATTACATCATCATGTCTTACCAGGTCAGTCACAGGAAATATCTGCTGCACCCATCAGAATTTCAACTGACAGGGCCCAACAAGAGAGCTGTCTCTGTCATTTCCCCCACCCTATGGAAAAACGTCCTCTGGAGGCGAGGTGGGCCTCTTTTGGCCTTCTGTAAAGGCATAAAAACATGGCTCTGCATCCTTGCTTGCGGGTACACAGCTGAAAATGCAGTAAAGGGGCTGATAACCCTTCCTGCTTTTAATCGTCTTTTAATATCTCTTGCCTATTTTAAACTTAATACAGTTTTTATGCTTTTTATCCTTTATTGTATAGCATCCAGAATCCTGCTATGAGAGAGATGAGTGGTTCTTAAATATGACAAATAAATGAATAGATAAACAAATAAGTATCATGGTAGGTGGCAATGGGTACACCATTGTGGGATCTGAAGGATCAGTTCGGGTATAGATCTTCCTGGAGAAAATCCAACTATACAATAGTAAAAACTGATAGTATCCTGATGGTACATAATGATAATCAAATAGTATCCAGTATTTGGGAAAGCTGCATATAAAATTAGAAGTTTGATATGTGCATAAATGCATTTTCTCTTGTGCTTTTTTATTTTACCAAATAATGCATAATTTTGATGGAATATATCTTGTAGTGTGACATAGACCAGATGTACAGTGTTCCATAAGTCCAGTTTTCAAAATGAGGCAAAGTAGGCCAATTCTGTCTTCGATATAGAATTGTTTTTGGTATAACAGCCTCTAGGTATCTTATTTACAGTATATTATTTCCAGTATGTGTATCTATGGTGCTTAAAAGCAAAACCTGAATGCTGGCTTCTGTTCTGGTTTTTTAATTGTTATAATAGAGGAACAACCAATCTAAGATCAAAATTCCTTATGAACACCTGTGCCATTAAAAGAAAAGTATAACTATTTAAAACTGCTTTAAAAAACCCCAGAATTATCAAAAACAACCTCACAGATATTTGGGGCTTTTCCAGGAAAAGAGCTTTTCCATTTCAGCTACCAGCTAATTAGCACTTGTCATTTCCAACTAATAGTTAAAGACAGAACTGTCAGCCCATCAGTACTCCATCAATAATTCACACTCTTAGGCCTATGGTTGGATACACACCCTTTCTTACTCATATACCGTGCATTTGTTAGCATCTCCATCCCCCTTCCACCATCACATTTCTGTGCTCGTCGAAGTGGCAAATGTCTGCTACTTTCCACAAGCCCAATGTTATGTGTTGGTAATGCTGCGTTTGGGTTTCTTTTTCTAATTATGCCAGTTTGCTGCTAGGAACTGGAAGCTGGGCAAGCCAAAAATCCTTTCCAGTAAGAGATCAGATTGTCCTTTCATGCACAGGCAGCTATATGTCACTATTTCTGAAGCATCTTGCAGTGCCTTGAAAGCCTTGCCTTGTCCTTGGATACAAAGCTAGTGGCAGAGGAATACAACGGAACTATTTGCAGTTAGGATGTCATTTGATCAATGAGGGCTGTTCTCATCCCATTACAGGACAATACCTTTGGCTCAAAGTCCGAACAGCTGCTTCAGTAAGTTAGAAAAGATTGGCTTACAAATCTTAGCACACTAATTTAGCTTGTTCAGGTTACCAGGGTCACAACAGACATCCATCTGTGATATACGTGCCTAAGATAGACATTTTCTAATCTAATTTATTATTCTATTTATTCTAAGTATAATGTTTATACTTTTTTTATTATGTAAATAATTTTTGGGGAACTGAATTAATTATAAGTAGCAGGCAAGCAAGGTCCATCATTCTTAATTTTAATCTACTTGCTCCATTTGTTGACACATTCATTTCAGAATTCTTCAGGGTGTTTTTCCAAATTAGCTTGTGTCCATTACAAAGAAATTATTCTTATTATTTTAAATCTATTGGCAACTTCGCTCCAATGGATTCTGAATGAATGAAGGGCATCTGCAAGCAGATTACTGCAAATCTGAGTATATCTAATTATTGATACTAAAACAGTCAACATATACAATATATACACACACACACACTCACACTTTAAAATTAGGTTTGATGTGCCATGTTTATTCTAAGCTTTCCTTTGAAATTGTCTTTATTATAAAAAAGCATACATGAAAGCAAATTAATCAAATACAGAAAGTCAGTGTATAGTTTAATTTTGATGGATCTGTCAGACAAAACTCCAGTTTAATTAGATAAAATAAATAACAATCTCTTTTAGTCAAACCCATATATGTGACTGAAATATTTTAAGACAGAAGGAAGAAAATATACAAAATACTCCAACTACCATGAAAATTAACGGGTGTGATAGTTTAGCAGTTAACCTGGGCTGGAAAGTTGACAGCCGGGTTTGAGACTCGAATGTCACGCAATGGGATAAGCTCCCGTTACTTGCCCCAGCTCCTGTCCATCGAGAAGTTTGAAAGCATGCAAATGTGAGTAAATACTGGTAGGTACTGCTTCGATAGGAAGGTTGCTGCATTCCGTGCCACTTGGCATAAGTTTATGCTGGCCACATGACCACAAAAAGCGTCTTTGGACAATTTTAGCATCCTCAGTTAAAAAATGGAGTTGAGCACCACTCCCCTAGAGCCAGACACAACTGGACTGGGGAAATCTTTACCTTTACCATACCATGAAAATTACCATGGCCAAATAGTGCTATGGCTTCAGCCTTGCAGCTCTTCAACATCAGTAACAGAAATGAAAATAGAGCTGAACTGATGTGACAACAATTCTGCCAATGGTCAGTTCCCAAGTTGCACTGGCACTGCTCCATCAGAATTTATACTTTACAGGTAAGGAAAGCAAAATGAAGCATTTCAAGGAACTACACCATCAAGGGCTCCATAGTTTCTATTACATACAAACAAAATTTGTAGAATTTTACACCAGGATAAAATTCCGAACAATTAATTCCTTTTCCATTGAACCAAAAGAAAGGGGACAAAATAAAAATGTTGCTGCTACATAATTTCTCATTATCTGCAGTTAAAAGAATTTGAGATGCAAAGCAAGTTAATATTAAAAGAGCATTCCCATAGGATCATTGTAATCTGCTATTCACAGTTACCAACTACATGCCTCTAAGTGTTTGAAACCAGATGGACACATAGCTCTCCCACTTCAACTGAGATTGGAAGCAACTTCTGAACATGGGAAAGAGATTGAGCATCCAATAATCTTACAGCTCATCTCAAACAGTATATAAACTCCACGCAGGCAAAATATAAGTCAAGGTGAGCAAACAGGCAAATAGGCTATATCTCTCCAGCCTCGTGTAATAAATATGCCTAGTGTTCATCTGGAGCTTGCCAATGAATTGGACAGGGAGCAGGGGGCTGCACGTTTATAGGAAATAATGCCATCTGTGTTACAGTTCTCATCAATTTTGTAGGACTGGGAAAACAAAAACAGTATACCATTCTATTACACATAATACCCAAAGACTATATTCTTGCTGACTAAATAAAATATATTCTTACTGCAAAGTCCAGTCCTTTGGATGTGAAACATATATCAATTTTGCCACTTCTGCATAGAAGTGTACCACACGTGTCTCTGCAGTAATATATATTAGTAAATTTTCCTCTAGTTCTTGTCTTCCTGCATTGTAACAAGTTCAGTTGTGTTGGAGAGCCCAACATGTCACAAGATTGATAATCAGAATAAAACAGTTGGAAGGGACCTTGGAGGTCTTGTAGTCTAATCCCCTGCTCAAGCAGGAAATTATATACCATTTCAGTCAAATGGTTGTCCAATCTCTTTAAAAACCTCCAGTATTGGAGCACCCACAATTTCTGAAGGCAAGCCTTCCATTGGTTTATTTTTTAACTGTCAGGAAATATCTCCTTAATTCCAAATTGGTTCTCTCCTTGATTAATTTCCATCTTCCAATCCTCTTCAAACATGTTTTCATCATATATGAGGAAGATTATATAGCTGCCCATGCTGATGTGTTATATGAAAATAATAGTGGGGTATGTTGGAGAAAAGTAATAAACTGGATGAATGCCATAACAATAAGATACTAAAAAAGAGTGTGGGATAAAACAGAAAGACATAGGTGTTGAATGTAGTCTGAACATAATAGTGAGTTGAAATATACTATAGAATGAATGAGGATCAGAAGAAAATAAACCTATGAAGAAAGAAGGAATAGATTGAAATGAGAAAATTACGTTTTTAGGAACTGACAACATTATTAGAGAGAAAGGAGACGTTTAATGAACCAACACAATATATAAAGCTACCCATTTATGGACATGAAGGCACCAAGGATGATTTGTAAGGGCAGAATGATATAAAGAATAAATTATATTGATATAGTTTTAGCTATGCTAAATATTTTCCTCTAATTTGTTTTACCTATTATTTCTTGATTATTACTGTCTATGTTTTGCACATTACTAATTTCCATTACATGCATTTTCAATTGATTATATGCCTTCAAGTCTATTTTGTGTACAGTATATATACCATAAACCAGAGAGTCACAAACAAAAAAAAATTAAAGGAAACAAGTTAGTTTTACTGATAAAATTTGTCATGGTTTAGTTTTCGCTTGCATCATCCTTTTAGCTAGTTGAATTTGTTGCTTCCATTAAGATTACTCACCTCTGCCGGATGCTGGATAATGTACAAACAAGTGGAGACTTTCAAAGGATGAACTGGCAAGAATGGGCACAGGCACACCTTTTGAGGACGACTATATTGAAGAAAGAAATAAAAACAGAACAGTTAAGAAACTATTAGGCAAGTTTATTATTTTGTTATATCATAATAATTCACATTTCCCCCCTGAATCACAGAATATTTATTTAGGAAATGAGTAGGAGAACATTCAAAAAGATTAAATACCAAAATTGGAAATATGGGAATTAAATTATATAGGCAGTTGTTAAGTTACAATCACAATTGAACCCAAAATTTCTGTTGCAAAGTGAAACATCTGTTAAGTGAGTTTTGCCCCATTTTACAACCTTTCTTGCCACAGTTGTTAAGTGAATCACTGAAATTGTTAAGTTAGTAACATGGTTGTTTAGTGAATCTGGCTTCCTCATTGGCTTTGCTTGTCCGAAGGTCGTAAAAGTTCATGTGATTCACTTTGAAAAATGTGAGAAACAGTAATGTCACTTTTTTTCAGCACTGTTGTAATTTCAAATGGTCACTAAATGAACTGTTGTAAGTCAACGACTACTGCACTGTGCTATTATATAGTCTTTATAACACAGAAATAACAATCAGTTCCAAAGGTATAATAATGCATATTTAATTGTCTAAAATAGCTTGTTATATATATATATGTAGGTCTTCGGTTATTCGGGTTTTCTCCTGTGTAGAATTGGAAGTATCTTGGCGAAGTTTCGATAAGATCTCTTCGCCAAGATACCTCCAATTCTATGCGGGAGAAAACCCGAATAACTGAAGACCTACAAACAAACACCCGCAAAAGCCTCAGCAAACATATACGGTATATGAAATGCTGGCGGGGTATCCAGCTCCGGGTGAAATGAAACTGAAACAAAAGGCATTGGGTCTCCTTTTGGCGTCCGGATCGCGCTGCCTCTCCCCCCAAAAATAACGTGGGGCGACGCAGGTTCAATGCGGGACCTCCATCCTCAGCAGGCTGCCTTTTCTCCTCCCGGGTCTCTCCGGGTGGCTGGGCGGGCGCGGAGGAGGAAGGCAGCCTCACTGGGAGGAGGAAAGGAGCAACAATGGCCACGCCTGGCCCGCCAGCAGGTGAGCGCGCAGAGACTTGTAGCGCCCAAAGGGAGCGCAGCACTGTGCCCTGCTGCAACCGCCTTTGCACGCCAGTGGGGAGGAAGGCACTGCTGGCCCTCGCGTCCCACTTCACTCTTGTGGTACAAGCGAGGCCCCCCCATTTGCGCTCAAGTGTGAGAAGAGAAGTGTGAGAGACAGAAGTGAGAGAGAGAGAGAAGTGGAAGAGAGATAAGAGAGAAGTGTGTGAGAGAGAGAGAGGAGAGAGAGAGAGGTGAGAGAGGAGAGAGAAGTTTTGTTTACATCCCATATTTTTATTCTTATTTTAATTACTATTATTGCATATTTTTAGTATATGTGGATGTATTGTTGTAAGCCACCCCGAGTCCGTATGGGAGTAGGGTGGCATATAAGTTTTATTAATAAATAAATAAATAAATAAATAAATAAATAAATAAATAAATAAATAAATAAATAAAAAAGACCCTCCCTAGTTTCTGAGGCTGTAAAGGAGATAGTGGGAGAATTGTACTTTAAGATTTATTAATTTATTTTATTAACTAATAATTTATTAATTTGTTAATCTATTATTATTTGCAGGAATCTGTTAAGGTAACTCTACATATTTAGAAAAGCATATTTAGCGCATTTCATTGTATTTCCTGTCTGGTCTACCTATTAGCTGACAGTACAACAGAGGTGATGCACATTCATTTTAAAAATTTAAAAAGTGTCCTATGACTGCAGAGCAGATTCATTAATTAAACAAATAACAACCACAACCTGTTGATATTACTTTATGCTGTTGCAGAAATTGAGACATTATTATTTTTTTCTTTTGAAAAGAATCTCCTGTGTTGATGGAAGGCAGTTATGCATTGAATATAAAGTCATTTCATGTGTTGAGAAAATCTTTCTGCTGTACTGCAAATTTTCTTTGCATTTGACCCATTGATCTCAAATAACTCAGAATTTTGCTTCATTATGCTGCTATGGCTTTGATTCACAAATAGTTTAAAAGCCTACTTTTCAGAATCAATTATTTAATTACCCTTGATGTTAGCTTGCATTGATCTGTATTTCAGAAGTAAAGGATGAGACAAAGAAAATACATTCTATTTTAAAATCCTTCTTACTCTCATTGGACATACAAGGAAAAGTATGATTGTGAATAAAACATTCTGCTTTATTTACATTTTTTAAAAAAGAAGTCTCATTGTTGTTTTTGTTATTTGTCCTTCCTGCTTTCCAGCCTAGCGAAGAACCTGGAATGGTCGTCATCCAATTGTTAACCATCTTTGAACCTGCTAAACTCCTGAGATCAGTCAAGATTGACCAAGTAGGTACTCTGGTGTCACGATTTGGGGTCTTCCAAGACGGTCTGGGGTGACAATAGTGGGCTCTCACAGCGAAGGACGACGCACGGACACGATATCGTCAGGATGAAATGTGAGAACACTTTATTGGTCTCGCGCATCATATTTTATCACACTCAAGCAAGGGGAGGTAGCAATGGGAGGATACAATATTTTACATAATATCACGTTACTATTGCTAAGCAGAACACCATATCTAGATTCTTTTCATTGGCTAATGTCTCTGTCTCTATGCAGAACACATCCTTGCAGCATATAGCACTTAGGTTCTTTCATTGGTCAGCATTATCATCACTTACACAGAATACACATTCCTACATTCCTTAACCATTGCTTAATGCCTAGATCCTTTCATTGGTCAACGTCTCTATCTCTAGGTGGCTTTTTCATCCAGGCAAAATACACATCTTTACTTTTACTAATACCTAAGTCCTTTCATTGGTCAGTGTCTCTATCTCTAGGCGGAATACATACTTTTTCTATCGTAGGTACCTAGATCTTCTCATTGGTTAACGTCATATGTCTTTGAAGTAGGATTGTTGCTAGTCATATCTCTTTGAAGCATAATGTTGCTTTATATGAAGCAAATATGCTGGCTTGTTTTTTTGGTGTGCGTGTTACATTTACTTATAACAATGGAGTTCTTTATGTTACGATATCACATTTCCTCTGTTTTTCTTTTTTATGGCGTACACATTACTTACTCCTTGGATATCATTCCAGATGCATAAGAATTGTACTGCCATCTTTACTTTTGCGACCTGACAACAAAGTCAATGGGGAAGTCAGATCGTGCCAATTGTGGCAAGAAATGTCATAAAATGGGGCAAAATTCACAGCAACATAAATTTTTGGCTCAATTATGGTCATTAGTCGAAGACTACCTATATGAATTGTGTCCCAACATAACAGGAATTGCAATAGCAACACATGGAAAATACCAAAGGCATCTTTTTCTCTTTCTAAGCCAGGGGCTGTTTTACTTTCTTTCATGGGCTTTGGCAGTTTGGGAGCAGTTTGGTTATGGTGCCGATTTCTAATTGACTGCTTCGGTGGGGAAAAGGAGAATAATACCCAGCGTCTTCTATATACAAGAGCGTGGCTAATTTACCTAATCCTCCTATTTTCCCTACAACAACGCTGTGAGGCGGGTGGGCTGAGAGAACAACTGGCCAATAGCGCGATGCAGCCGAAATAAAGAGAACGAAGGCGATCCTGCGCCACTCCTCTCTCTCCCCTGAGGGCGGCCTCCATTCCTCCGCGGCCCGGGCAGAAACTGCACGTTGTGAGGCAGGCGCCGCTTCCGGCGAGCCTTCGCCTACGGCTGGAAGGAGGCGAAAGGCCTCCGCTTCGCTCTGCCCAACCGCCCGGGGCTTCCGCGGGCCTCGGGGAGACGCTGCGGGCGAGGCGGTGCGCGCCCCCGAAGGCCCCTCTGCAGGCCACGACGACAGAGCTGGGCCTACCGGCGGAGACGATTGGGACCTCCGATGACCTCCGGCCCTGCCCGCCCGGATTTCCGCTCCCCTCCGCGGGACCGAGCCCGGTCATGAACGGCAGCGAGGCGGTGCGGCTGCTGGACGCCGTCGACTTCGCGGCCCGCAAGCACTCGGCGCAGCGGCGCAAAGACCCGGAGCGGACGCCCTACATCAACCACCCTATCGGTGAGGCGCGGGCGCAAGGCGGGGCGCAAGGCGAGGCGCAAGGCGGGCGCGGGTAACTGCCCCTCTGCTCTCCCCCGTAGGCGTGGCGCAGATCCTGGCGCAGGAGGCCGGCGTGGCAGATCTGGCGGTGCTGCAGGTGAGCCGGGCGGGCGGCGGCGACGGCGGCGGCGGGGTTCCCGGCGGGCGCTGAGCCTCCCTCGCCCCGCAGGCCGCGCTGCTGCACGACACGGTGGAGGACACGGACGCCACCTTCGCGGAGATCGAGCAGCGCTTCGGGCCGGAGGTGCGGCGCCTGGTGGAGGAGCTGACCGACGACAAGGCGCTGCCCCGGGCCGAGCGGAAGCGCCTGCAGGTGGAGCGCGCGGCGGGGCTGAGCTCGAGTGCGCGGCTGGTGGCGCTGGCTGACAAGCTGTACAACCTGCGCGACCTGGACCGGCGCGCGCCCGAGGACTGGTCCGAGCAGCGCGTGCAAGAGTACTTCGCCTGGGCCGCGCGCGTAGCCGACGCCCTCCGCGGGAGCTGCCCGGCGCTGGAGGAGCCCTTGTGGTGCCTGCTGGCTGCCAGAGGCCTCGCGCGCTAGCCCGGAAGCGTCGCGGCGGAAGTGCCGGAGCCACGGAGCGCCCGCTTCCGCCGTCATGGCCTCCCGCGACCAGCCCGACTTGCCGGACTTCGGCCTGCTGAAGCGTCTGGCCCGGGACCAGCTGGTCTACCTCCTCGAGCAGGTGGGCGCGGGCGCGGGCGGGGGGCGGAACGCGGGGGGCGGCCCTGACCCGATTCTCGGTTCCGCAGCTGCCCGGCAAGAAGGACCTCTTCCTGGAGGCCGACCTGATGAGCCCGCTGGACCGCATCGCCAACGTCTCCATCCTGAAGGTGGGTCCGCGGGAGTTCTGGGACCTTTAAGCTCCCACCCTTGGCCGCGCCTCCTTTCGCCTCCAGCCCATTTACAGCCAGCTTTCCTCCCCCGGTCCTTCTCCATGGCCCTTCGTCCCTGCCCAGACATCCTTTGACCCCGGCCTTTGGCTGCACGGGAGAAAAAGGCCCCAGCCAATCGGGTGGCAGGCAGAAGCAATGATGCTGGGGAGGCAGCTATTATGGGTGATGGCAGGGGCTGGGGAGGGGAGCAGCGTGTGATACAAAAAAAAGTTTAGTGCAAAAGCATCCCGATCTCTCACAAGGACCAGAGGGAGGGGGAGTGGCAGCTGGAGTAGCGGCCACATTGAGGGAGGACACAGGTGAGTGTGTGTTAGGAGGGACCAGGGAGGGAGGGATGCCTCTAGGGAGCTTCACAAAGACAGCTTGGCTCACAACTCAGCTCCAACGAAAGGAGGGAGTAGGAGCAAGCCAGTGAAGCTTCTGGTGCTGCCTGGGGGCAGGGCAGGCAAAACAGTGATTTGCTTTTTATCATTTGCCAGGCTAGTGATTAATGAGAAACATTTTGCAAAAAAAGTGATTTATGGTAATCAATTGGGATATTTGTTCATACCTAAATGCTTTCTTTTGTAAAAGAGAAGGAATCTTTCACTCATTGAACCTGAAATTTCAAAAACTGAGATATTGGCTTGGGGGAACTGCCATTGCCTCTTTGGCATGACACCTAACAGGCAGTTCGGCAGCTACCCCAAACATACACCATCTCCATTCACCTGCTGCGGCCCCACCCTGTAACACCAGAAGCTGCGCCAGCCTTGCTCATCCTCCCTCCTTTTGTTGGAGCTGATTGAGTTGCAAGCCAAGCTGTCTTTGCAAAGGTTCCTAGAGGCACCACTCCATTTTTCACTGGTCCCTCCTAAGACACACTCACCTGTGTCCTCCCCCAATGGCTCTAGGGGCTGCTACCCCTGCTGCCACAAAAAAAAAAATATTGCATCACATGCTGCTCCCCCCACAGCCCCTGCAATCACCCATCACCAGTTGTACAGTACCCCCACAGCACCATTGCATCTGCCTGCCACTTGGGGGCTATTTGTCCTGTGCAGCCAAAGGCTGGTGTGAAAGGGTGTCTGGGCGAATGAGCAGGGACAAAGGATCAGGGACCCATTGTCCATGGAGAATGGCTGGGGGAGGGACAGCAGAGGAGGAAAGCTGACTGTAAATGGGCTGAGTGGGTGGCTGGGGGCAAAGGAGGTGTGGCCAAGGGTGTGTGCCTAAACATCCCATTCTGGTCCGTGGGGGGGGGGGCGCCTCCTTTGTTCCCTCCCGCATCCGACCGCATACATCTCTCCATGCAGCAGCACGATGTGCAGAAGCTCTACAAGCTGGAGAAGAAACCGGCGCGCAGCTCCAGTGACCAGTGAGTGGGCTGGGGGGAGCCAGGGGTACTTCCCCCGAGCCCCCCTGACCACAGCCTGCCTTCCCTCCAGGTTATGCTTCCTGCTCCGTCCACGAATCACGAGTGTCCAGCTGGTGGCAGGTGAGTGGCAGGGAGCACCTCCTCGGGGGGGGGGGTGGAGGGATCCCGTGAAGGCACGGCTGACTCGTTGCTCCTTGCAGAATTGATCAATGCTGACAAAGCGGCAGGTCGGGCACGCAAGTACAAGATCATCTTCAGCCCGCAGAAGGTGAGGCTCACTAGGGGGGAGGGCAGACAGCCAGGAGTGTTGGGTAACCTTGGTCTACCAGTAAAAGGCGGCCGGGGGGTGGGGTCACCATGGATTTGACGTTTGTAGAGGTATCAGTCAGCATATCAGCTCACATTTAAGTACACCAGACTCCCGCTGCCTCTTAGCAGAATCCCTCTTTCCCATTCCAGGACAGATTACCTAAGGGGTGGGGGCAGAAGTGGGTTTCAGTTTCCTGTCCTCAAAACCTCTGGCCCATCAGTGGGTACTTCGAATTATAGCATCAACTTTTTGGCAGAAACTTTTAAGGGATAGGGAAAACATAGAAGCATCGCACTATCTCACTTGGAAAAAAGTTTTCTCCTCTACCTTTATTTATTATTTTATTTATTTTATTATATTTATACCCCGCCCCTCTCCGAAGACTCGGGGCGGCTTACAGGGCACATAAAACCAACAATATACAGTATATAAATTTAAAAGCAAATTAAATCAATTTATTCATTGTGATGGAAAGAGATGTTTGAACCTGTGCTGGTTTATCCTGCCACCCCTCTCCCCCCCCACACACAGTTCAGTTTAGCTTGGGATTCCAGTGACATTGGTAGAGTGGCTTCTTTGAGGTTGCATGCATGTGTGTGAGTTTCAGAGGCTGTTGTGATGCCCAGAAAAGGTGGGATAACTTTCCCTTTCTAACTTTCCTTAAAACAGAGGTGGAGAACTATGGCCCTTTTATTACTTGTGAACTTTAACTCCTATGCTGGCTCAGGAATTCTGGGAGTTTAAGCCACAAGTCGTAAAGGGGCCAGAATTCCCCACCTCTGCCTTAAAACCTGCACTATTAAAGCCCCAAATTTAAAAAAAACCCATGAGATTCCAGGAACAATCTTGTGCGGTACTCTCAGAAATACTCTGTCTGTCTTGAAGGCGGCACCACACACAACCCTTGCAGTTACCTTTGCCTGGATTATTGAGCCTCAACCGGTAAAGTAGGTTTCTGCCATAGAAGATCTTTGGCCAGGAAAGTTTACGAAGCCCTTAAGGTCCTTTAGGTTTCCAGGTGTGGCACTTTCATGGTTACCTGAAGTTGGCTGTCTTCTCCTGCAGTTCTACACATGTGAGCTGGTGTTGGAGGAAGAAGGGATCTATGGTGGTAAGTCTCAAGAACTGGGCGCAGTGCAGCACAGCTGGATGCCTCTGATCAGCCCAAAAGTACGGGGGAAAGGGGCTTGGAAATAGATGGGAAGTGATGATTCTGCTGGTCTCCCTTCCTCTAGACTCAAACCTCTGGCTATTCACTCAGATTGTGAAAGGCAGATAAGAGAATAGGCCTCCAAACTATATCTCTGACCCTCTAGATGTCACCTGGGATGAGTGGTCCTTCTCCCTCCTCCCTCTGGATAATGACATCATCAGCATGGAGCTGCCAGAGTTCTTTCGAGATTATTTTCTGGTTAGTATTATATCACCCTGCCAACAAAAGTGCGTATAGTCAAGGTGATGGTTTTCCCCGTTGCAATGTATGGCTGTGAAAGTTGGACCATAAGAAAGGCTGAGCGCCAAAGAATGGAGGCCTT
>JANHFQ010003088.1:52375-69554 GCA_032468035.1 Aparallactus werneri
TAACAATTCAGTGAGAGAAGAAATGTGTGTTAACAAAGCTATGTAGCTGTGCCTTTAGAACTAGTTCATACATTGCACTAAACCAAGGATCTTCAAACTTGGCAAATTTAAGACTTGTGGATTTCAACTCCCATAATTCCTGAGTTAACATGACTTGAGGAGGAATTCTGGGAATTGAAGTCCACAAGTCTTAAAGCTGTCAAGTTTGAAGACCCCTGCAAACCATAATGTGGTTTGCTTCACTTTTGACAAAGTATGGTATGTGAACACAGTCATTATCGTTTATATAGAACTAATCCATGATTCTAGACCAGTGGTCACCAACCGGTGGTCCACAAGAAATTCTGGTGGTCTGCAGAAAAATTATTTGCATTTTTTATATTGCACTAAATCAGAAGTCCTCAAACTACGGCCCCTGGGCTGGATACATGCAATGAACGTTTGTATTGTAGCCAGCCTGGGCACTAGATCAGCCCCCTGCAAACTTCATCTCTCGAGGAGCCCAGCCAAAATTTCAGATGCCACTCGCTGAAGCACCTGGACTCCCAATGGCAGGATAAGATCCTTCAGGCACTTAGCCTGTTTAATAGCTACAGCCCCTCCCTCCATCACGGGAGTTTAGGCACCTTAGGAGCAGTGTGCAAAATTCCCACCTGGGAGGAGAAGAGCATGCTGGAGCCCAAACACTGGGTCTTGCTGGCCTCAGAAGCCAGGGATCTTGCAGGCATCCTGACCACCTAAAGGCTGCCCAAATCGAACTTGCAACTCGAGCAAGCTACGCAGCTGGTCTACCTGCTGGCTGCTTCTCTTCACTGCAGTGCTTCACAGATGCAACTTAGCACTCTGAGCCTGAAGCAGTGGGAGGTGAAGACTTCCTTGGCACCACCAGCTGGTGCAAATGTACCGGGACAAAGGCAGAATGCTGTTGCCACACAAAGGCAAGTGGTGCTTTACTCCTGTACACTAAGGCTCTGGCCATCGCCACCGCCACTTCAGCCTGCTTGCGCTGCCACCCCCCTTGCCACAACAACTCCATTACCTTGATCCAGCCAGCGAAGGCTGTGCTACTCCTTGTACGTTTCACCACATGCAATGTTGCACATTACATGTACCACCCTCTATGGCAGAGATTTCCAACCCCACCGCAAGCTGCCCGACCAGTCCCATATTCCAGAGGTCTAGTCGCAGGACTGGCCCATTGGTCATCCTGGAGTAGCTTTTTCATCTGAGTGCACCGGCCTGCACCTGGGTGGAGGAGCTGCTCCAGGATAACCAAAGGGCCAGTCCTGGGACTAGCATTCTGAAATATGGAACTGATTTTCCCACCAATGTCAGCAAGCCACTTTCAGTCTGCCCGTCTTCTTTTTCCTTCATTCAGATTGACCACAAAGCTTCTCTTTGAGAGAAGGAACACAGAAGAAATTTCTGGAAGGCTGTGTGCATGGACCAGGTGCTTTCTCTCAGGCCTCCCACCCAGAGGTCTCAGAAACAGACTGGCGGGAGGCCAAGAGAAAGCGCAGTGCCCCAGCATCAAACTAGGTTGACACCCCCCTGCATCAATCCAGCAGACAAAACAGGAAAGGGGTTGTGTGGAGAGAAGCAATCCAGTTGCCAACGTATGCCAGATTGGGAGGCCAGCAAACCAGAGAGTTTCTTCCCTGTCTTCCCAGGAGCATGGGACTTCTCGCCACTGGGCCCTGACCTATCTTGCAGTCTGTTCTGCTGCTGGAGGATGGGCTGCAGTGGTCTCACCTTGGCCCACATCAGCTCCTTGCAGTCACTCATGCTGTGATTGCTGCAGAGAGTCTCCCCCTTTGGGGTCTTTTTGTGCAAATCAGAGGGGGGCAAAAATTCTGACCTGGGGTCTGCTTCAGCCTCCTGGTGCGGGGCTTTGGGCGGAAGCTGGTGGGAAGTACCACTGGTAACAAAGAGCCAGAGGGCCTTGTTCCAGTGGGACGGCATCATGGCCTGGAATTGACTAACCATCTCAGCCAGGTCTTCCCTCTGCTTGGAAAGCCTATGCTTGTAGTCCTCAGTGAGGTGCTTCTGCTGAGCCAACTCCTTGGTCAGATCCAATTTGAACTGAGCCAGCTGTTTTGGCAACTCTTTACTGGGGTGGCTGCTTAGCTTCAACAACTGCTTCCTGTTGGGGGCCCTAAGGAGCCTGGATGGGCAAGCAAGGAATGGCTGGGAGGGGAGGGGCAAGTATTGGATGGCAAGGCGCACCTTGGTGTGGGTGACATTGAGTTGGCCATGCCTTTCCAGTCACATGACCACCTAGTCATGCCCACCCATCTGGTCATTAGGCAGATTATATATAACAGTAGTACTCAGGGTTTAAAATTATGAATTTAGTGGTCCCTGAGGTCCGAAAGGTTGGTGACCCCTATTCTAGATTGATGTTATGCATAAGTTCAATGAGTTCTTCAACCAACAATGGTTAAAATCATCTGTGTATTGTGTGAACTCTATACGAGTTACTTTAACATAAATCAAGTGTGGAATCAAGAAACCTCTATTTCATTTATCAGTAACATCTACTTTGCTGATTAGTTCTTATTCTCTTTTTGCCTCATTTATTTATAGCTAAAAGGATAAATAATTGTTCTTATTCAGTTTCACTTCTTCACGTTGGTCACCTGTTGACCAGCTTTAAAAACTGTGACGTTTTTTACCACAGATTTGTTTGTTCATCTATATTAAAGAAAGAAAGGAGAAATACAATATGTTGGGCAGGATAATTTCTCAGACTTGAAGATTTAACGTTACTTATATTTAGCTTGTGGGGCAACATGCATCCAAATTCTCCTAAATGCAAAAGAAATAAATGTGCAAGATGGGATTTTTCTAGCTCCTGCTTTTAGATATACACTTATGCCACTATTATGAGAAACACATTTTGTACTGAGATAGGACTCAGACTGAAGCAGAAAGCTGTCTTATATTCTTAATTTAATAAATCATGGTTCAGCTAACCAGGAGCCAATGTGCCATGCAAACATTATCAAAGTACAGGGCAGCCTGGTGAATTTATTGAATTTAGTTATTTATTCTTTTCCTATCAAGCAACTGAAAATGTGCTTGTTTGTCTACATCTCTTGAAATTTTATACTTTGCTGATAGTACCATTCAACTCGCTTGGCTGGCAGGTTTGCCCTG
Organism: Aparallactus werneri; assembly: GCA_032468035.1. Classification (NCBI taxonomy): domain Eukaryota; kingdom Metazoa; phylum Chordata; class Lepidosauria; order Squamata; family Lamprophiidae; genus Aparallactus; species Aparallactus werneri. The sequence goes on from JANHFQ010003088.1 coordinate 55,535, forward strand.
ATTAATACTTGGGGTTGGGAGAATGCTTGGGAATTTTAAGAATGTTGACTGGAAAGCTGAGAAAAGAAGTCTGAAAGGAATCTTCCAATTTTGTAAAATTCCAAGAAACATACATGGATATAAAATCAGAAGCTATTAACATCTTTTACAATGTTTTTGTATGCAGGTATCTGTATATAGTCATCTGAAAAGCAAAAGTTTTTGAGTTCAGTTCTCAGGAGAGTGTCTGGACTCTACAGAACCTGTGTCTGAAGAATGCCCATAAAATGAAACTTTTTCAAATTGTGCCTTCTTCTGATCAATGTAACAGATTTAAAAAAAAATATTTGTAAAGGTTTTCACATGCAGAATTATCTTTCAGGGAACAGTTTGTCTTTTCTATCCCTTTTGTATCATATTCCGACTTTAAATACAGGTTTTTACTATTAATGTATTTTGAAAAACTATATAGCATCATAGCTGCTTTCACAAATTAGGGTATCAAATGAGGGCATCATTGAGGCATCATTTTATAGCAAGGCACTATAGCTGTATCTTGGAATATGCTTCAATATGTGGCATAGTAAGGGTTCTTGGTAAAATGAATCCATACATAATTTATATTGACTTCAAGAAGTAAACCTATATTTATTTATTTATTTTATATATTTTATCAAATTTATACCCCGCCCCTCTCCTGGGACTCGGGGCGGCTTACAGGGTAAACTAAAAACACAAAATACAATATACAATTAAAAAAACTGATTAAATACAAAACCCTGGATTAAAACTAGTAATTAAAATTCAAAATTTTTAAATTTAAAAACCCATTAAGCCAAGCCGGCCACCTCAAACAGGTGGGTTTTCAGTTCTCTACGAAAGGTACGGAGGTCGGGAGCAGTGCGGAGGCTCGGCGGCAGTTGGTTCCACCAGGTGGGAGCTCCCACAGAAAAGGCCCTACCCCTGGGCCCAGCCCGACGACACTCTCTGGGTGTCGGTTCCCTGAGGAGGGCCTCCCTGTGGGCACGGACCGAACGCTGGGAGGCCGGCGCCAGATGTTCCCTTAAATAAACCGGACCCAAGCCATTCAGGGCTTTAAAGGTTAATACCAGCACCTTGAATCTCACCCGAAGGACAACTGGAAGCCAATGCAGGTCGCGGAGCATAGGCGTTTTATATTGTTTTTCATGATATGTTGTGAGCCGCCCAGAGTCCCCTGGGAGTTGGACGGCATAGAAGTCGAATCAATCAATCAATCAATAAATGCAAATCCTAGGTGCTTGTCTGAGCTAATCTTGTCAGCTTTGGTTTGCCTATTGTGTTGCTTATTTGGAGTCTCTTTGCTAATCTCCATTCCTAAAGGCCAGCCAATTCAAGCTTCTGCTTGAGGCTGTTTTTCTATGGCAGAAAGGCTGGGCCTACTTTCTGCCTTTGTTAATATTTTTCTCCATTTCTCCTTTAGGGGAAATATTCTATTCTGCCTCTTTTTAATATTAAGAACTAGCTGATAACCCAGCGTCGCCCAGTTATTTATTTATCCAAATGCTGTATCTAGATGGGAGTAGCTCTATGGGCCCATAGCTCTATGGGTCTGACACTGGTCTCACGTGTAGTGTCGCAAGTGAGTAGTTCTATGGGCCTGTAGCTCTATGGTCTTGATGCTGATCTCTTGCACAGCGTTGCACGTCAGAGGGAGCGCCCTTGTGGAATATTGTGAAACATCACAACTGTTTTTCAGGTGCACAGACCCCTCCCCAAGTAGTGTTAGGAGTGCCTCACCCCCACAGTGTTTGTTCCCGGAGGCTAAGTGATGTGTGTACCAGGTTTGGTTGAAATTGGTCGAGCCGTTCCAGAGTTATGCTGGAACATACACACATACAACTGATTTTATATATATATAGATAAAGAATATTTTAATCTGGGGAGGGGGGCTTCCTACATTAATTTATGATTTAGTGGGATTTATGAACTCAATCAACTGTAGTTTATTAAATAAAATCAAGGCTGCATGCAATTCATGAACCCAAAGTGAGCCTATAACATCACCTCCCTAAATCCTATGTTCTGACATGCCTCTTTTTACTATGCTTTTAGCAATGAAATAGAACATTCAGTATAGGCACTGAAATGCCATTTTCAATCCATTCTTGAAAAAGATCCAATTCCTCTGCTATCTCAAAATCATTTTGAATTTTCTCATTCTTTATGAATAGAAAGTTTCCTATACAGATAGTTGACTTACAACAGTTCGTTTAGTTACATTCAAAGTTACAACAGCACTGAAAAAGTGACTTTATGGCCATTTTTCACAGTTACCTTTGTAGCATCCCCATGATATGTGATCAAGATATGCTTGGCAGCTAGTTCGTATTTATGACCATTGCTGGGTCCCATTTGTGATCACCATTTGCAACCTTTTAACAAGCAGTCAGGGGAAGCCAACTTCTCTTAACTACCATGTTAGTAACTTATCAACTATATTGATTCACTTAATAACTGTGGCAAGAAAGGTCGTAAAATGGGGCAAAACTCACTTAACAAATGACTCACTTAACAACAAAATTTTTGAGCTCAATTGTGGTTGTAAGTCAAGGACTATTTGCATACAGAGAATTGGTGCTTTAACACATTGGGAAAGTCCCAGTTCCTTCTCTGACCTTATTAAAATTTATCAAAATTTACCTCCAATTCATTTCTCAATTACAGCTCTACTTTTCTCAATGCCATAGCACAGGCATTTCTTTCTTCTCTACAAATACTATAGCATCAAACATTTAACATTTTTTCAAGCTTGAAATAGTTGTAACAAGTAACATTGGACATGAGATAAAGGATTGGAGTGATACACTTTTAATAATTAGTATTATTCAATTTATTAAACCATGAGCATTTTAAAACTTAAATGACATACTTATTCCAAGGAAATGACAAAAAGGCATTTTTATTTCCTGCTTTTGCAAGACATTTTCTTCTATCCCGTTGATATCAGAAAGGTTCTACTAAGAGTTTTTCTATATTGGAAGAGATGTATAAAATTCAGTTTGACTACGTTTCTGTCAAGTACATTTGCTTCCCGTGGAATGAAAGCTTTGTTCCTGCAATGATTAAGTTATGTGGTCCTGTTCTCGATCTCTGATGCTTTGGTGATCCACGTTTAAAGAAATCAGTTATAGGCCAGATGTTCTGATAAGCAGCATTCAGCAAAATCTTTTCTGCAAAATTCAACCCTACATCTTTACTGAAGGAACATAAAGCAGGATATTGATTATATTTGTGGAGGATATCAACTTTTCAATAAATTACTCAATCGTGCTAGCCATAGATAGTGATTTTAGGAAGTACTGAGATCTTAGTTATTCATTAGATTTATGTCATTCACTCTCTCTTAGGAACATTTATTTATTTAAAAGTATCACAATCTGCTACTACAGCATGTTCTCTGCAGCCCAAACTTTTTGAATCCAGAATATGAACATTTGGGATGCTTTCTTAAGCTTTTGTATTTTAGTTCTAGTTCAGACAAACTATGTGTTTCATAACTAGCTGTTTCAGGCACATGTTTTGCATATCATAATACAAGTATTTACTGTATAATAATCCTTGAATAAGGTCAAAACCTGACATATCAACAGCCTCCTTAATTTATTGTTTATTTATTTATTTAATTGGATTTTTATGCAGCCCCTCTCCCGAAGGACTTGGAGCAGCGTACAAATATAAAACACAAAATACAAAAGTTAAAAAATGAATTAAACTAACAATCCAATAAATTAATAGTAATTAAAAGTGGAAAACAATTTAAAATTTAAAAATTTAAGATATAATAATTTTAAAAGGTCAGACATGTCAACTCTCAAACGCTTGTTTAAATTTGTTGCCCAAATTAGATAAGGTTACAAGATCTGTTTCTGTGGCTCTTGAACTAATTTCAAAAACTCTTTTCAAGTGATTGGTTGGATTTCTGAAGAGTGATCTGTCCCTGGCAATATGCTGGTCAGAAAGAAAGACTGAGAAAGCAAATGAAGAGTTGGTAAAAAAAAAGGGTAAGGAACAGCAGTCCTAGATGTTATCTGTGCAGCAATAATTCCAAAAAGTAGTTTGTCCCACTGACTTGCCTTTTATGCATTTTTTATGCAAATGTGAAATGTTCTATTATGTCATTTGAAATTTAGGCTTTTGATTTCATTGCTAGAAAGAAGGAAACCATAGGTTTGTTTTTTTTAATCAAGTGAAATTGAACAGAATTTTGTCACTTTCTCCTTTTATCCTAGTGACTGGGAGGAAAAACAACTGTGATCCCTTTCTCATAAAAAATTGGGAATCCACCAGTCAGGAGCCATGGTAAATACGGTCCAGAGAGAACCATCACAATAGCCAAAACAGAGGAAAGGGCTGAAAGAATTCCTTAATTCACTTCCATACAGGTTATTCACCCTACACCTTAAGACCATAGTGCAGAAAAGCCCTTAGACTCTGGCAAATCCTCCAAGGAAATGATTGTGGGGAAGATTTTTCATTCACCCCAATTTAGCATCAGTAGCCAGTTGATATGAAGCATTGACTCTGTACTATGACATCTGTCCTTTTCAAAGAATCTGTTGCAGGTATTTTTTTTTATCCAAACATGGTTGCTTCAAGTTTCAGAGATCATGTGAGTGAGTTTAAAACTTTGAATATTTCATATTTTAAATATTAGAATTATATCCTCCTCCTATGCCTGGAGAAGGCAGAACCACCACTATTATATCTGGGAATCAGCATCTAGATCGATTTATTCCTTTCACATTTATTGTCTCTTAAGGATGTATCATTCTGTAGGACCATCAGATCTGTAATAAAAAATTACTAGCAGATGGTAGGAAAGAATTAAAGAGTTTTTGGTATCTTTTTGTTGCTATTTAATAGTCTTCTGAATGCTTACAGATTTGATAACCTACATTCCTATGCATCCTAAAGGCAGAACTAAAATTCATGCAACTAACTAGCAACTGTTTCAAAGTTGCCTTGAAAAAGAAACCTTTCCTGGGAAACCATAGTGCACAATAGTGTCAGGCCATTAACCCATTTGGATATCTTGAAATGGAGTCTCAAAATGGACAGGGGAACTTGGAAAGGGATTGTCCACTCTCATTACGTTTTGTTGGGAGACTGGTATTTTGTAGTCCCGACATTTAACAATAGATGGTGGTATAACTCTATCAATTTTGCTTTGCTTTTGCTGTAGTCAAAGAATCCCCTTGATCTGAAATCAGTTTTAAAAGGCAATGTGTTTGCCTCCTCTTTCAAACTCTGTTAACAATAGGGGAGGCAGTGGGAAGGGGGGGAAAAGGTCTGTGTGGTGGTGGCGGCGGGAAAGATAATCCCATTAGAAGAGCATGTTTGTTTTTCTCTTTTCCTTCACAAACAAACCTAATGAAAACTGGCAATCTGATCTCCACCCAGTGTTGCCAGGCACAAGGGAAAGAAATATATTAATTAAAAGTGGTTATTTGAAGCCGGCAATATAATGCAACTCTGATGGAGGTGAAATCTGGAGCCTACAAGAGAAACAAACAAAACAGCTTGGCTTTGGAAAGAAAATGGTTTCCAAATAACTGCTTTCTAAGGGTTTTAAAGAAAACGAAAATATTAATAAACCATTTTCCTGTGCTTTCTATTATTAAGGTTCTTGAAAATATAAGCATAAAATCTAAGTAGACTTTACTGGCCAGCTCACAATAGCTGAATTTGGAATTAAGTTTCCGCTGATTTCCAGCAAACTTGATCCCAAAGCAAAAGTTCTTAGGTGCGAGACCCTAACTCTCGCGGGTGAATGGCGAAAATCAGAAACATCGGATACTACCCTGGGAAGCAAAGATTAAATACCGATTTAAATGACTCCAAAGACCCAAGATCTTTAAAGTCTTGCGCAACGGAAGCGTCTTTTTTGCATGTGGGAGGGGGGATATAAACCTTCCCGGTTTCTTTGCACGATACATACGGAGCCCTAAGTCTTTAACTTCTACTGACTTTGCCCGTCAGTTTAGACTTTTGCTTGGTCCGCGAATTAATTCTGATAAAAGGAACCGGGCGACCACCTAAGAGGTACGTTTGGAAACCAAGTTCTTGCAGGATGCCTGCCCCGGGCGTCCTCTTGCCGAAGCGCCTCAAGAAGGCAGTGCCTGAGCCAAAGCCTGCAGGCTGCACGTGTCTGCCTTTTCCCGCTCTGGAAGTTTAAATTTCGTTTGACGCTTCGCTCGAGTGGTCTCTAGGGTCCTTTTACACTGGGCCAAAACTGGGCTATTCGTTTCCGTTTATCTAAGCAATTCCTGGAGCCCACGTTGGGGTAGAGAAACTTGTTTCCTCTACTTCTGCGGAACAGCGCTCCGTTTCAAAACTAATGGCTCGGTGTAGGAAAAAGAAAAACCCTAGATAATTTCAGTTGACCCAGCCTAATTTCTCTTTCCGCGAGCATTTACTGGAAATACGGAGTTCTGCGTTCGCTTCCGAATTTTTTCCATTGTATTGAAAGGAGGCGCGAGACCGTCGGGAAATTGACTTGCTGAAGGTCAGGATCCTAACCCCCTACCTTTCTAAAAAACGCCCCGAGATCCGTCGGACTTTCTTCTTAACAGATATGTTCAGAATCTGGGCCAGAGCCACACCTCGGGAAGTCGGAGCCCTTCTGGCAATGGGGGCAGAGGAAAGACCAGGGGAGCTCCGCGAGGCCAGAGTGTAAAATTTCCCCCGGCCACCCACCAGCTAGCCTCTAGTCCCCTGAGTGCGTGCGCCCTCGGGCTGAACTTTCACCTCACGAACTCGAGGAAGCCCTATTGGCTGAGAGTTAGGAATCTGAGCAAAACACACTTCGGCTCCCAGCAAAACCGGGCGCCAACATTTCGGGGTTTTGGTACCGTTCCCTCGCCCCTCCTGCCCTTTCCGATGCGGATGGAAAGCCAGTCAGGCTGATCTGCCCGAAGGTCTCCTAACACAGCCCGAAAAGTATACGAAGTAAAGGTGCGGTTATACTTACACTGGTGGGAACTGGCTGTTTTCCAAAACGCGAGTGAAACAATTGTACAATCATCGCGCGCGTGCACACACCTCTCTCTTTGTACCTTTCCCAGGTCTTAAATTTTTTGCTCCGCTTGCTATAGCAACTCATCATCTTTATGGAACTCTGATTTTCCGATCTTTTCCTAGTTTCCCCAGTTTCCCCTTTAACGCGTCATGAAATGTGAAAGTACTGTACTACGCAGAAACTGCAAACACCGGTGGTACTGCAGTTCTTTTGCCTCCTGTCCCTGACTTCCGTTTTCCACCCGGTGCAGAAACAGTTACTGCTGCGTGGGGAACCCCTAACTTGTGTAGCGCCATTGAAAATACTTCGTATTGCTTTTCAGGTGAGGCTACTTCAGTCAGATCCACCGTTCTTTTAACAGCTCTTCCTACAGAGTAAGCTAAACTTCAAACCGTCCAAATTCGACTTAAATTCCGCTTAGTCACGTAAGCCTGTTTTGCGTAGTTGTTGCAGGATTACAATAGTTAAAGTTTATAGTCTTGAGATAGATGTATTTTTATTATTTTAATCATCATGGTCGAATATATGTCGTCAGAAATTATTTTATGTTCCCCTAGCACTACATCGGCTCTAAAAATACTTAGCATGTATGTGTATAGTTGCCCTGTGTAAGACTTGGGGTCTGGCCGTCCCTTCCTTTCACGTAGACGTTTTCAGCGGGACCGTATTTGCAAGAGGTGGACTGCCCGTATAATATAGGGTTCTGAAAGACGGATGTGTGGATTGAAACTGGAGGGGGAAAAGTCCTTTCAAGAATAGCGTATGCCACTTTCCGAGCTTAAGTATAGTTTTTATCTTTTATCTTTAGTTGCTCGTGTAATCTCTTAATAAAAAATGTTCCGGGTCACGCTGCCATGCAGTATCGTGTAAAAATCTCCTAACATTATTTAAGATCTTGGCACCCAAATATCAGACGTGCAAAAGGCAGGAAATGAATAGGTTACTTTGTCTCCTTGCAACCGAATGTATTCCGCGGGCCTCAGCCAAAATTCCAATGACTGTAGCGGAAGGGAAGACCACATGGTGTACTGCAGCGAACAGGCGTTAAACGCCCTTTTCACCTATGCAGTTACTTAAGAGAAAAGAGCGACGCGTAGTTGCATGAGTAAAACGTGACGGGCTTCCAATCACTGCCAGGGCTCACCAGTTTTAAAACATGTAGAGGGACCGTAAGGTGCAAAAAGTTCCCGGCCTTGTGCAGGGTTGCTTTTTCCGTCTTCATCTTTGAAGACACCAAAGAGCGAAGCTCTCACTTGGCAGTCGGGCTGTCGTTTGCCACACCTTTGCAGAAGCAAGCCCGACGGGATGCCCTAAGAATTATTTAGGAGAAAACCTGCGTGGAATTGTAAGGAATGCAATTCCGGTTTTGACAATGCCACGATAAAAAATATTGGGAACTTTCGAGTACAAAGATGGGAAACCGCGTTGCGCAAAGATGTGAGGGAGGAGTCGCCGTCCATCCGGTCACTAAAAATCGAATCCGCATCAGCTGTTCGAAAGGGATACAATGGGCCAGCTGCTCGAGAGGGATTTGCGCCACGCTTCTTTGTGCGAGAGGCTGGGTCGCTCAGCTTAGCCCATCTGAGGGACCCAGGCGCCTTTCGCCTTTCTTGCGAAAATGGGATGCGTTGGAGGTCAGAGTTAGGCTCCTCGGGTTTACTGGAAACTAAAGTGCCACTTTCAGTAAGGGAAAGGCGGTCTGAAATATGCCAAACTCCTTAAGTCGTGGCCCAAGGCTATTGTTTTCAGCCGCTCTTCCAGCGCTTCGAAGCACAGTAGCTAAAGAGCCCTTGGAAATCTCCTTTCCGCATTAGTTCAAAAGCCTTCGAACCGCGGGAGCAACCCGGCGTAGCCAATTGAGTGCGCGGCGTTGTTTTCTTGCAGAGTTTTGCTAAGCCGGGGGTGGGTAAATAAGAAGAAAAGAACAAACAACTTCTCCGAGGCTTTTGTTTACCTAGCAGGTGGGCCTGACATCAAGGAGGCCGCTTGACCGCGAATCCCAATGTCCCGCTCTGCAAGCGAAGCTTGCAGCTCAGAAGTGCGAGGAAGAGGCAGAGCCCCGGCGCGGCTCCTATTGAACTTTTGGCGGGGAAGAAAGGGGTGGGTGGGAAGGTGATGACAACACAGTTGCTCTATTCCCCGCCGCAAAGCTTCATTATCACAACTTTGCAACTTCCCAGGGAGCCTATCTCTCCTCCCTCCCCAAGTTGCGGGGGCGCGTGCGTGCAAGGGTAGGCATGTTTTAAAAATTATTTGAATCCTCAAACGCGCGCATACAAGCAAGCGGTGGTACGCTCCATCCAGGAACATCTAGACCCACACCCAAGGGGAGGGCAAACGCGATAAGCGGCGCGAACCTCAGAGAGGAAACGCGAGACCCCGCGCAGCTGCTTTTGAGTCTGTTTTTACGGTCGCTGCTTGGTTTCGTCGGATTCCTGGTCGCCTAGGCCCGGAGTCGCCGAGCCAGCGCTGCCCGCAGAAGAATATCGGCTCTATTCAGAGAAGCTGCTGTTGTCGCTTCTTTCTCGTGTGTTGGTTTCTTCGAGACGCCCTCCCACCCAGCGGCTCTTCTCACGCGTCCAGGTACTGGCGGCGTCTCTTCTGGCAAAACACTTCTTCGCCGTGGCGTTGTGCTTGCGTGCGCGGGGCGAAAGATTCCGCTCTCGTCCGCTTCCCCCGCGGTCTCATCTGCTTGGGATTGCACGGAACGTGCGCGGTGGTAAGCTTCCCCTCCCCTCCCCCCAAGTCCTGAAAGTAATAACTACTTTCAATCCGCTTCTCCTCTCCCTTCCTCTTTCTTCTGGTGCTCTTTGCGGCAAGTTTTCTCCAAGCTGCCCGGAACGCGGAAGGCTACCAGCGTGACATGTGTCCAAGTTTGTTCTTCGCAGGTGGAAGATGCTCCTCCCCTTTATATACTTTTAACCTCCCCCTCTTCACATTTTACTGATTCAACTTGTCATTCCCATTTCTAAATAATATAGGGATTGCTGGCGTTTGATATTATACGCCGCATTGTTTTTCTGGAGAGAGGCTGTAAATGTGGAAGAACGGCGTGATTCCGAAGTTCCCCTTTAAACGCCCCCTTGTGTGTTAAGGTACACACTCGCGCACTAAGAGTTTTTGTGTACCCGTGGAGTCGGTCGCTCATTTAATGCCCCAAGACGGATGTGCGGGCACACTTAATTGCGCCTGCGCCTAAGGGTGGTGTATTGGATGCACATTGCACACTAGAAGTTTAAAGGTTTGTGGACTGTCGAAATTGGCTAGCGAGGCTGTTACTAGTAATGTACTGAAATAAGTGCATCTTGAACACATGTTAATTTATCGCTTTCTTGGTTCTTTAACTTGTGAAACTTTAGTGTGATATTTCTGAGTGTGGGCTATGTTATTTCTCAACTTGCTGCTGTTGTCATTTTCTGTCCAGGCAATACTCAAGATACTTAAATCTAAAACAGCTGTGCTCTTTAAGAGCTATGAGACCTTCACCTTTTATACCAGACTTTTAAAGCAGATAATTGGAAGGCCCAGTTTTAATACTTGGCCATATCCAGCATGTGCATTTCAAAAAGTACAGTATGGTTTTTCACTGTCCACCCTCTGGCTAGGATAAGCCATTACATTTCTGGATTTTTGTTTATTTTGGTGGTTAAGACAAACTATTGCATTTCTGGATTTTTATCTACTTTAGTGCATTTTATTGGTGAGTCTGACAACATCTTTCCCCGGTGTTTTTGACTGTGTTTGCTGGAGACTGTTAGCCTTGAACAGTAACAATACAGAATGCTAGCCTAAAACAAGTGATTAATAAATAATAATAGTAGACCTAGATGGAACTCTTGAGGCATGATTCTAGATATTGTGAGAGAGTCTTCTCCTGAATTTCCCTCTTGAAATTCAAGATGTAGAAAGTGGTAAAAGTTTAATTCTAACAGCTTTTGAGGTCTCTAGGTAATGGCTGTAAGGCATGTTGGACTATGGAGTTATGAGTGTGAAAATAGGAAAGGAAAAAATAAAATGCTAGTTCCTTTTACTCAAGTGATTCTCAGACATTAAAAGTCATGTATGGATGAATAAGAAGATTGGACAGATTTCCCAAGAAACTAAGCTAACTGCTTGAGGCAGATTCTGTTTATAAGTAACTTTCCACTAAAAGTATTTTATCAGTTATTTAATGGCAAGACTTAAATAATACATGCTTGTTTTGCTGTTTTGGAAAATTTCAGGCTTGTGCATTCTGTCCCCCCCTCCCTTGATATAATTTTGTGGCACATCGAACAGAGCCAGGAGTCAAATAATGGCACAAGCAGACAAATGCACATGAATGCACATTCAATCTGGGAATAATAATTAATTCTGGAATCAAACTCATGACACTGCAAAAATAAAACCTGCCATTCTTTTTCAACTTACATTATGGTAGATATGATGGCTGGGAATGATGGGAGTTGAAATCCAGTAAATCTGAAGTCTTGGGGAGGCTGCCATATCTAGTAATAATTTGGGTTACAGATAACATTAGTTATTGGAGAAGTTTTGGGGAATGGAGAATAAGAAAATATTCTATTTCCAGTCATAGTTCTAGTATATAAAAATTGGGGAAATATAATGGAGGAGAGTAATCATTACTTCAGTGTTTGTTAGGGGTTACGTTTGGGCAGGTGTGATCAGAATAGTAATTCAATGTTTGATCCCAACTTGCCTCCATATCTATTCCTTGAACTTTATTATTCATTAATTTCACATACAAGAATTTTAAGATTAGGATTTAAAGGAATTCTTTACCATTTTTTATATTAGTTTATGGTTCTAGAACTAAATCAACTGTCTCTGAAGGAACTAACTGGCATTTCTCAAATATTTCAGTCAACTTTATTACTTGGTTAGGGTTAGGGTTAGGGTTATTGGTAGATACTCATATAGAAGGGAACAATTAACACCATAATGAATTAATCATGATAAATTGTTAAATACAAAATATCTTATTGGTTATATTTTAAGTATAAAAGTAATTATTAGGCATAATTATTATATGTGTTAATATTTAAAATGATTTTTACAAAGAATATTAAATGATGTGAATACTCATTTTTATAAATCAAATCTTTCTTAGTTTTTAAATTACTATATTTAACTGATCATAATGATTCAAAGGCCAAACATTAACTATTCTTAGTTGAACACCAGAAATTAGTAGCAAAAGCAATTTTTAAAAATAAATTACCATGGATAACAATACTTTTTATGCGAAGTTTGTTATTTAGAAAGATTAATTCATATTTCCATAAAGGAAAATAAATGTGAATGTAAGATAGTTATGTCCAGCTGTTTACAGGTACTCACTCCTATCATTTCAATTTTGAATTATTTTTGTTGGTTCTTAGCATCTACTAAGGATTTTTAATGAGAGATTGTGATATATTAATAGGGTTATTAATGTTGGAACTATAAACTTTCTCTGTTGAGAATCAATGCATATTAACACATTAGTATCTTAATGTACAGCATACATGGAATCATCAGTCATCAAATGTATCATTGAAAATAATTTGTAGGCTATAAGTGAAATTTCATCTTGTGGCAAAATACATAAAGAAAGGAGTTGTAAAAGAATACCTTTATTTAGTAGCTTTTATATATTACAATATAGTAAATATATCAGTACAATAACTTGGCCTTGGTCTTGGTTGAACCAAACTTCTTTAAGTACACAGTTTAATAGTTCTATCATATGTATGATCTTTCCATCATACAGTTAAGCTGCTAATGTGAATATCTCACTGTCTAATTGGGCTTCCAAAAATATTTATTAGAAAAGAATAAATATTGCCAAGAACTAATACTTATTAAGATTTTATTTTAAAATAACTGACAGGAGAGAAATAAACAAATGTCTTGGAGAGTATGTTCTATAGTGCAGTATACATTCATCTCTTTTTCAAATGATATAATAGGTAGAATTTCTAGGTAATCATGCATGAAGAACTCAAGGGTGTATTTTTAAAATAAAGTGCCTTGCAACATTTCGTGATTGCATAGTTATAAATTTTGGAATCTCACTACTGATGTCAGAGATTTAATTATATGGTAATATACTCACAAGTTATAGTGGGAATAAATCTTGATTTCTGGAGAGTAAATTTCAGAATTGTAGCTATGACTGCTTAGTGAAAGTTGAGCCTTTGTTAGTTATCACAGGTAAGGGAGATGCATGAAAAAACATGGTTGAGTTATTGAATGGCAGGCAAGAGATGATTGCTGTTATCAAAGTTCTCCACTATTGGCAGTGAGATTCCCAGGGTTGAACTAATTCAGGACTGTTGAGTACATCCATAGGCTTTTTTGTGCATTATTTATATATTCTTCTGTGTATTAGTGATATAATTTATTTGAAAGATACATTGGAAATGAGAAGTCAAATAGAAAACTATGTATGAAGATCAAGGAAAAACTTGATATGTTTGTTATCTTTCAAAAAGTGATTTAGAAGTTACAGACTTGATACAGTAAATATGTAAAGAATATGGTTTTAGATGGTCATTTGGAACTGGCTTTATACTCCTCAATTAAGCCAAAGTACTTGTATTTAATTCAGTTTACAATTTGGTCTTGTTAACGTTTATTGGAAGATAATGACATTATTTTAAATGAAACTTCCCTGTAAATACATAGGGATATACATTTGTAAATATATTTAAGACCAAAATATTCAGTGATTTTAATTAATAATACGCTAATTTTGTTTTTTCCTCTTAAAATTAACAAAATGTGGGGGGTTTGCTTGATTGTTTTCAACACTAAAGTTAATTAATATTTGTGAAATACAGTGTTTGCTAGGCTAATATTAGAACAGTCCTATCTATATATATAAAACAGAGCCCTCTTAAGTTAATTAGTTAGTTAGTTAGTTTGTTTCTTTGTATGTGTAGTATAGGCTCCTCCAGGGCTGAACCAATCTGCCCCAAACTTGCCACAATGATAGCT